>OW052222.1:146180723-146337367 GCA_932526605.1 Nephrotoma flavescens
AACTTTATAATTATTTTTATTAATTTTTTTTTCTGTTCTAACTTCATACACACTTAAAAAAATATTGCATATGTAAAGCAAAATGCTTTACATATAGGTTCTAGGCAAGTTTCTATTACAAAATAATGCAAAGCTTGCTTTAAAAATGATTTTAATGGTAGAAGCATTATCTTTTAAAGTTACAATTACTTGAAGTTTTAATGAAAGGTTATTTTAAAAATGATATTGCTTACTTTAGAAATAGTTTTAATATAAATTGCAATAATTTTTAAAGCACAACTAACATGAAATTTTAAAGCAAAATTATATTGAAAAAGAAAGAAAATTTACTTCAGCAATCGTTTTGGTATAAGTAGCATTAATGTTTAACGCTTAACTAGCTTGAAGTCGTAAAGAAGCTTACATTACAAATTATATTAGCGTATTTTAGATTTTAATATAAATAACATTAATGTTTAAAGATTATCTTACTTAAAATTTTAAAGCACAATCTTACTGAAAACCAAAGAAAATTTGCATCAGAAATTATTTTGAAAAATAAATAAATGAAAAACGATATTGTACTGGATAATTGCTTTTATAGATCGTCTAGAATATAGAAAACCGCAGAGCCATTGAATTTATTTTACAAGAAAAAACTAAAATATGTTTATTTAGAAGCAAATACTTCAAGTTTTATTTATTTGATTATAACTACATTTAAATTGATTATACTATTTGATTATACTAAATACTAAGCCAAAATTAAATTTTTGCTCAGAACATTGACAACATTTAAATCAAGTCAATGTTATAAGCCAAAATGTAATTTTTGTTAACAGTTTTACAATAACATTGTTCATAACTCTTTATATGTTTAATTTCTAAATATTTAATGCATTTTAGCTCGGCCTGCTTCTCAAAAATATTAAAAGCACAATAAAAATCATCGTAAATTCCAATAAACTCAGTTACATCAAAATGAATTACGTTTTGTTTTTCTACAATATCAATAATTTTGTAGAAGTAAACAAGCAGATCACTTACTTTTTCTTTAATTAGAAAAAACCCCTTTCTATAATGAAAGTAGTGATCAAAAAATTTGAGACTATAAACTGGAGATGAATTGGGATGACTTAGAATCATTTTTCTTTTTCCGAGAATAAATTTATTTTCGAATTGATTGTCAATCCAAACGTTAGCCATGTATTCTTGATGTCTCTCTGACAGTGTCTTACACACGTTTATGTAGTTTTGAATTTTCAATCGTGTAAAATATCTATGCTTTGACTCATAACGCATAGTCCACATTTGAATAACGGGACCCATGTGTCGTATAACATTCGGATAATGAAGTAAAAAATGCTGTTTTGGAGACAGTTCTTTCTTGAAAACATTAACAATAATATTTAAATGGGACTGAATCAAATTGCCAAGAATTGATATTTCACATTCTTTTATTTCAGAGGATAATATAATCTGTAATATTTTTAAAATTGTAGTTATTCCTTTCCAATGTTCAGCATGTTCAGATTTAAAACAGTTGGCAAATATAATTGGGAAATGGCCAACTAAACATAATATTTGTATTGCATTTTGTCCTAAGTTTTTTTTTTCAATATTCACGTTTGTAGGTTTATTTTTCCTATCGATGTAGCCAAAATTATATGCTGATATACTCTGGTTTATCAAGTTTATACTACAGAAAATTTTTTCACTTAAGAAAAATTCAAATGTGTATTTAAGTATAAGAGAAACAAATCCTTCCAAGCCGTCATGCATAAAATCAACACTATGATTTCTCATTGTATTGAAATATTTTAGGTCATTTAAAACAGTTTGGCGATAAAACCCTTGGGTATTGGAAAGCTTAATTTTCTTATCTGGAGGCTGTTCTATTAACACATCATAACATGAGGAATCTCTTAGCAATGATATATCTTCAGTTGTTGACGTTTTCGTATTCGTTTTGTCCATGTTACAAATCCTACAAAAATTATTCGCCGAAAAAGATTTTGTCATACCTAGTAAGTCATTGGCAGCAAGATTATCATGAGATAAAGAAACAAGCGTACCTCGTAAGTAACCTAAGTCTTTAACCAAGATACCGGTATCTTCAAGAATTTTGATGTCATTTACTATTGGACGAAGTATATCATTTAATGTGAAATCGCCATGAAGGTCATTCACATAAAATAAAGATACGAGGAAAATGTTGTCTAACCGTGATTTAAATTTATTTGGAAAATTTTGTAAATTAAAATAAATTGCACCTACTTTATGGATGATGACTTTACTTCCTAACACTTTTGCAATCTCAAAATCATCGTAATATAATTGTACCTGTAACCAGTACCTAGAATTAAATTCCGATTTAATCGAATTGAATGTTGAACCACAACAAGGATATTTAAATATGTTTTTTTCACATATGTGCAAATTATTATGATCTACGAAAGACCTTTTAAAATAATTATTTAAAAATAATTTACTTAATGTTGCAGTAACCGGTACAAAATAAAATGTGTTCGGAATAATGATGCGTTTATATGAATTTGTTGATTGATTAAAACGGGTTTCCCATCTGAAACCTAGAGAATGTGGAACTGGTGAAATATAAAATGGATTAAGCTTGAACGTATTACGTCGCTTATATTTTGAACAATACCTATCAAATGTTTTTCCAATAGAATTATTCCATTTATCATTTAATTCGGTTATGCCACAAAAATAAAGAACATCTTTGACTAAATCCTTCGTGGCAATGAAAATTTTTGAAATTGAATCTTCTGGGAGACCTAATTTATTCATGGTGTTATACAGCATTTTCATTTTCGTTTCAAAATCGATAGTATAGCTTTTTCTAGGAATTTCAGATCGACATGGTGTAGTTTTTGATTCACCAATAGGAATACTACTCGTGGTAATTTCACAATTGTCAGAGAATAAATCGGAAGGTGGGGTTGCAATTGGTTTACAATAATTTCTTTTAATATGGTTTCGTAATCCAGAAAATGTCGCAAAAATACCGTTACACCCTTTGTTAACGATACATTTTATCTTAGTAGTACCCTTATCTTGTATATGTTCTTTGAGAATTAAATGGTCTATAGTAGTTTTACTATTATTAAATTGCATTCCGCATAGATAACAAAAATAATTCATTTCTGGAGTTTTATGAGTTTTACGAAATATTTCAAAGTTGCAATATATACTTTCTATAAATGAGTTTTTAATTTTATTTATTATTGCTTGGTAGTATTTGCTTAAATTATTCCATAACAAATAATCAGTTTAACTATAAAAATAATACACACATTTCTTGAATGTGAAAACTAAATTAAAATATATAATATGTAAATAATACCTATAGTTCAAAAATTAATTAAATTAAATAATAAAATATGTAATATAAAATTGTAAAATGAAAACCCCGCTTATTCGAAAAGCTTATTGTAATTTAAGAATGTGATATTTTTAATTTTTATTGACAAATATTACCAGCTAAAGCGAGTTTTAGTTTATTTGTAACATCTCGAATTTTCGTCGATAGAGGTTTTTCTTCAATTTCAAAAAAATAACTCGAAATAAATGTCCAAAAGTTTTTTAAACTTTTCTCAAAGTTTTGATTGAACACATAGTGCGACTTGAATAACGTGTCCATAGAATCTTTAATTCCGAAACTAGACGGCAACGGTATTACTTCACGTTCGATACAAATCATAAACTGAGTAATGGATTTCCTGTTTTCTCCAATCGCTATAAGGTATGGTGAAATAAAAGTTTTTTCTTGTAATTCTTCTGATGTGGAATTTAGCTGAAATTATATTATAATTAATTTTTTTACTACAAATTATATTTTTAAAATATATTACCGGTTTAAAAATTATAATCCGAGAAACCGCTTCATAAAATGTTAACCGTTTGCTCTGTGATGACTGTTTTCCTAAAGAAGTTTCCGGTAACAAGCTAAGTAAAATGAAAAAACTTTGAAACGAAGGCAGCCAGTCTAGAAAATAATAAAAATAAAGATTGATTGAGCAAAGATGATTAATTAATGTAAAGACTTCCATTTATTAAAAATTTAAAGAAACAATATTCTAAGTTCACAAGTTAAAGTGGCTAAACTCAAAATCAAACACTTTTCCGAAGAATGGTTTTAAATTCTGAACGATAATGTCATATAAGTGATAAGTAAAATTAAAATTACCTCTGATGCCTATTTCATCTAATCTTTAATTAAAAAAATTTATTTGAATTCAATTTATCCAAAATATTTTTGAACATTTAGTGATTAAAAATTTTCGGTTAATTGTCAGCCTTTTTTCCACAAAAATATTCTAATTAAATATAATAATTTTGAGTTTACTTAGTTTGTTAAAATAAGTAAACTCAAAATTATTATATTAGTTAAAATTTTAATTTGAAATGTAACCGGATTAACTTGTGTATAAACCGGATTAACTTGTGTATAAAGATATAATTGAAAATGATTTATTTCAATAAAGTTAACTTTTCCATACAGATCTGTGGGTTACTAAACCCAGAAATAAAGTAACAATTATTTATTAATTGCGTTTTACAAGGTGTATATATATATATATATATATATATATATATATATATATATATATATATATATATATATATATATATATATATATATATATATATATATATATATATATATATATATATATATATATATATATATATATATATATATATATATATATATATATATATATATATATATATATATATATATATATATATATATATATATATATATATATATATATATATATATATATATATATATATATATATATATATATATATATATATATATATATATATATATATATATATATATATATATATATATATATATATATATATATATATATATATATATATATATATATATATATATATATATATATATATATATATATATATATATATATATATATATATATATATATATATATATATATATATATATATATATATATATATATATATATATATATATATATATACACATCTATATATATATATATATATACACATCTATATATATATATATATATATATATATATATATATATATATATATATATATATATATATATATATATATATATATATATATATATATATATATATATATATATATATATATATATATATATATATATATATATATATATATATATATATATATATATATATATATATATATATATATATATATATATATATATATATATATATATATATATATATATATATATATATATATATATATATATATATATATATATATATATATATATATATATATATATATATATATATATATATATATATATATATATATATATATATATATATATATATATATATATATATATATATATATATATATATATATATATATATATATTTACAAATCAACATTATTAAAAAATCATCATAATTTAAAGAAAATACCATCGACTGCAAGAAATTCTGTTCCTGGTCCTTTGAAGCTCTTCCAGACATCCAATAAATGGTCTTCTATTTTTGGCCAACCGATTCGAAATTTTTCGCCTATATTCGGATATGTCGGATATCTCAATTCAAAGTCAAATAGAATCTGAAAGTATAATTTTACATTAATATAAAAATTAAATATTTAAATTAATGAAAAACATACCAGGTCTGGGCTAGTCATAAAAAATGGGTAATCAACTGATATTCGGTTTCCTTTTTGGTTTTGTAATTGTTCCATTCTGTAGTGCAGAGTAGATTTCAATTTTTCCTTAATGTTTTCTTGCTGTGTTGTGACATTTAAATGTTTTAAAATAATTAATTCCTCTTCTATATTTTTGGGAATGAATATCTCAATTTTATCCTTTTTAAATTTTATTTTTTCCCCCGCAGTTAACCGTCGTTTTGTTGATTGTACATTTGTATCAATCTGCATGCACTCAGCTTCGTGTTTGTAAAGTTTGTTGCGTACATGGAATAGTCGGGATGAAATACATCCTTTGTTTGTTTGGCGATTGTATAACAGATCCTGGGAAAATACAATTAATAAAAACAAAAATAAACATATAAATATTTATTAACGAGTGTTATAAATGAAACAGTTTTACCACCCCTTCAATTTTGGAATTTGTAGTTTTGAGCTGCGGAAAAATTTGTATAATGGCAAGAGCTAACGAATGTTTATGCTCATGTTCAGGGTGGTATGTATATTTTTTAATGAGTAAATTTACTCCCTCTCTTATAATAGCACGCCTTTCCGGATCAGATAAATTTCTTAATCTTTCGTGTTTCAGGGGGTCAAATTTTTTTAAGAGTACATGAGAACTGGTCGACTGGCTTATAAAAGTTTCTAATTCCTTTAAACAAATATAATAGTCCCAATTAGATTTAAAATCGAGATATAAATTTAAAAACATACCTCGGATGATATATACATTTCAGATCCAATTCTGCAATTTTGGCGAGATACAAATGTTACTGGAATTAAATTTTCTTCAACGGAATCAGTTTTCATTTTCATGGTTAAAATAAAATCGGCTCGTAAATATCTTTCAAAAAAAACATCCAAAAATAGTTCCTCTGGTATTTCGATTCCATCGGCATCACCAATATATTTGATATCATATACAGATACATCACCATTTATCGCTACTAAAATGAGAATATAAAAATTAGTTTAGGGAAGAATGACAATTATTTGCATAAAATTATGGAATGGAGACGTTTTTAAAACTTACACATAATTTTAAACATAACAAACAAATAACTTTGAGTACTTACGTGCCAGTAAAAAATCATTATACTCCCAAACTTCTCCTCGTTTAACTATTTTAATATATTCAATCTTCGATAGTTTTGCTTTGCACTGAACTAAATTCTTTTCCATAATGGCAATAAAAATTTCACACCAACTTGTCAGGCCAACCGTACTAATTCGCACCGATACTTTTATAAAAGCTTAACGAAAAGAAAAAAACATAATTTGTGATCTACATTTTCGCTATTACCTTGTAGCACATTCTTATTAGGATTCGATGGCAAAAATTCGGACAAAAATAAACGAAAATTACTTTATAAATTTCATTTCAACCACAAACACCTACACAAACACAATTTTATATTCCGATCCATTTTCCGTGATGGCAGAGAGAAACGAAAACTAATTAACCAATTTCAAAACGATTTTTGTACAATAATAGGTAATAGCTAAACACTACAACTATTTTAAACGCTACTGACTGATCTATTTTTATGATAGAAGACTTCTGAGAGAGGCAAGCGAGCATACCGTGCAAATTTCAAAACCACATTTTCACATTTATCAGGGACATACACTAACACATTTTCACTCGCTGATCCATTTTCCTTGGCAGAAGACTTATGGCAGAAACAAACACAAATTTCTTTAAGTTTTTCGTACCGATATTTAAATAATTATAACGCACTAATTAATACTTATTAGTTATTAAACTAAACACTAAAACAATTTTAAACGCTACTGACTGATATATTTTTATGATAGAAGACTTCTGAGAGAGGCAAGCGAGCATACCGTACAAATTTCTAAACCACATTTTCACATTTATCAGGGACATACACTAACACATTTTCACTCGCTGATCCATTTTCCTTGGCAGAAGACTTATGGCAGAAACAAACACAAATTTCTTTAAGGTTTTCGTACCGTTATTTATATAATAATCACGCACTAATTAATATTTAGTAATTTTTAGTAAACACTGCTGCTATATTTTAAAATTTAATTTACACTCAGTAAAATAAGGATATAACAACCGCACACATCTAACACCAACAATTAAACTGATCAGAGAGCAGGAGACAAACCAAAATATTTCTACCTTAACGGTACTTCAAATAGACAGGGTTTACTTACCATTTCATTGATGCATGCATTTTGGAGAATTTTGTTTAGTTATTATAATATTAAAATTTTAATTTATGAAGTTGCCATAATTATATATATATATATATATATATATATATATATATATATATATATATATATATATATATATATATATATATATATATATATATATATATATATATATATATATATATATATATATATATATATATATATATATATATATATATATATATATATATATATATATATATATATATATATATATATATATATATATATATATATATATATATATATATATATATATATATATATATATATATATATTAATTAATGTTTAGTGATATAAAACTGCTTACAACCTCTGATAATTTGATAAAAGTTATTTTTTATCTTTTGTTTTAACATTTTTTGGATTTAATATAACTTGCTTTAAAATATGAATAATTTTGCTACATAATCTCAAAATGTACGTTAAAAAATATAACAAAGCAAACCTTGCATTTCAACCTAATATAATTGTATTAAACAAAATTTTATTGCAGTCTTTGCTTTACAATTTAATAATAGTTTGATTTACATAGTCCGCAAAGCAAGGCCTTCATTAAAAGTAGAAGCATTTTTTTTGAGTGTGTACTGGTGGCTTTTCATACTGAAGCCCTATTCCTGAATACGATACGAAAACGAAAGTATATTCCTATTCAATTTTAAATAAGAATTGTTCGAATCTGATTCAATTCACATATGAATTTTGCATTTTCGTTTTCGTATCGTATTCAGGAATAGAGGGGCTGGTCTCGCTGTTCAAAACTATTTCGATCGCTTGGTGGTTAATATCGTCAATGACGAACGGTGGTAATTGTGATAATGATTCTAAAATTTGGTCTAAAATTCTGTTACGACCATTTAATATATGAGACCTTTGAGTTAACAGGCACTCAATTTCCGGAAACACATTATGGGTGTATAATCTCGCGAATTTCATCATTATAGGTCCAATTATTTGAAGGCAGAATAGTGTTGGATGGGTTGGCTTTATTGTTTATTATAAGATGTTAATGGAGTGTCAGGTGGAATATATGCAACATAAATAAAAAAAAAATGACATAATATGTTGGTCGTTGCTTTAACACATTCTTGCTCGATGGATATTCAAAGTAACGTGTCACAACATCAGCAGGACTAAATTTAGATATAAAGTATTTGGTTCTTATCCTCCAATATAAACATTTGATGCCATGTTTTCTAGAGTTGAAGACCAGATCATTTATTTCATACCAGATCATAATGATTATATTATTTTGGATTAGACGATCGTGAGTTATTGATGAAATATTTCTAAAAATCACTTCCGCTTATAGAAACATACATGAATTCCTAATCGTGGACCGACTTCTCTAATTGACATTTGACAATAACTCGTTACATCACTCAAAATACGTTTTGCTATCAACTTGGATTGGAAGGACAAAGATCAAACATATTTTTATCTCATAAATCAATTTTTGTTATAACATGCATCGAACTGGTAAGATCAGTATATTCACGGTAGCTATGGTTAGCTTTTCGGAAATCATATAATCAGAGTTTAATATTCATTCTTGTTAACGTCATTGTTCATATTAGTTCCTGTTATAGCCAACACTTCAAAAGCAAGCTCGCTTGATTTCATGCCCGCGGAGTAACAACAAGGCCGGATTGGTGCTCTTTTCGCTAGGAACTACTTCTACATTATTAGTTTGAACATTATACGAACGACCACATAAAAATCTGTGGTTCATAAATATTATTTATTCTTCTTCAACTCTGGATAAATTATTGATTCGTAAATGGAACTGTTTTTCGGACGTTTGAAAAATAAAAAAATTTAACCTCTAAATCAATATTATTTTAGTAGTTTTGCCTTGAGACCATATAAAATACGAGATTAATTTAAATATGGAGCATGAAATGTCAAATAGCTGCACCGCCCACGCCGATATATATAACGTACAACCTTCGTTTATATTGCGTGAAGATAAGACTACAAATTTTTAATTTGTCTCCTAAATTAATCCAATTACGCGGAAATGTCGTTTAAATAACACAAATTTACTCTAATTTATTAGAATTATGCTAATCTAGTAATTTTTGGTTTATATATAGATGAGCAAAATATTTGCATATCACGAAAACCTCTTCATGTAAATATCAAAAAAAAAAAAAAAAAAAAATCATTAACACTTCAACAGTGGAAACAAATAAGAAATATATAGCTTCTTGTCTTTAGCCCAAATAAAGTAAATGAATGATGTTATTTTGTCTGGATACTATAATAGTTCGATGTGGACACAGAGCCATGAAGAGGAATGTGGATCATCAAATATTGACAGATTTAATACACAAAAATCAAGCATTGTACACACCTCTCTCTCTCTCTCTGGCTTGTACACACCCACGCCACATATTTTGCAGATTAATTAGAGATTCGTGTCATTAGTCATGTTGGTCATCAAAGATCATATTTTTATTATTAATATTAATAATTAAGACGGATCTTCTTATTTTTATTAATGAAATGTTAAGTTTGTTCAGGGTTAAGAAGCTATTTTTACTTTATCCAACACAAAACATCTCGAAAGACCAACAAACAATTTTTTTTTTTTTTTACAAAACACGAAAACTGTTTGTTGGAATTCTTTTATAAATATCATAGAAGAGGAGAAGCCAAGTTGACAATTTGAATAATAGTAATAACGACGATGATAAAAATGTGACTTATTCAAATATAAATAATATTAGTAAATGTATTATGATAATATGTACTAATAAATAAAACTCGAGTAAATTTAAAAGGTCAAGTGAGGGAAGACAATTCAACAAAAATTCTTGTGCTCGTGTTACGTTCTTCTGTTTTATCGTGTTTTAAAATCGCAAGAAATATTAGGGTTCTTGTACTTATGGCAAATTGAGCGGGCCCGTTATTTCAAAATTTCACTCAACTATCACATTCACGCAGAGGTATTTGTATTATTAAACCACTAGAAACGAAACACCACCATAACGTCAACTGGATGTGTCACAAAACAAAACAAAAAAAATTAGTAAGAGTTTAGTAGACCGAAATTTTTCCTAAATCTAAAAATAAACCACTATAGACTCGTGTCTATATGAGACTATTATTTCTAGATCCTGCTTAGTCCATTTAACGCAGTTTTGAAACATTCTCTTGGCATTAACAGGGATAAATAATATATAAACCGCCCCTGGCCATATGTTGAATGGCAAAATTTCAATATTTCCGTTCCAGAAGCCATTGTATAGTCTCTTGGTCATAGATGAGACTAGTGATGCACCGGATCACAACTTTTTGAAAAACCGAATAACGGGTAACTAATTTAGTTTAAATGATTACCCGAACCGGTAAAAACCGTCCCGAATCGAATCGAGTAGTAAACCGGGAAATGAACCGGGTAATAAACCGGGTAGCAGACAATATATGCGGAATTACCATTATGTATATACCAATTCTGTAAAATTTTCTTGTCAAAATTAACAATTTAACACTGTTAACACAGTTCTGTTATTCTTTCTTATTGTTTTTAAATGTGCACTAACTAGAGTGGAAATAGTGTCGATTCAAATATAGGTATATCAACCGTAATTATAAAGAAATCATAATTAGTCATATAAACCTGAACTTTGGCCAGAAATTATTTACTTATTAAACTTAATTTTTTACAACTAACTTGTTACCGTTCATTTGTTACGCGGCAACAAAAACAGATCACTCAGCGTTGCAGTTACTTCTCAATTTTGCTACAGAAAATGAGAGCCCTATCTTCAATATATGCAAGAGTTCTGGTCTAGCTTAAGTGTTAAAATTGTGCAAACACATCGTATGGGAAGAGTGCACGATGGCACACAGAAAATCATTGGAAGGTCTTCACCGTACATTACAAGACCTAAAAAGGAATGGTGAACTGATGTGAGGAGTATAAGTTCTGGCTGGTGATTTTCGCCAAACGCTGCCCGTTATTACGCGGTCAACACCTGCTGATGAGCTTAACGCTTGCCTGAAAACTTCAGCTCTGTGGACAAAAGTACAGAAACTAAAATTGTTAACAAATAGGCGAGTTCGCATTCAAAAAGAAACAGATGCACTGCAATTGGCAGCGAAACAGCAAATTGGCAGTGGCACTTTCCTCATTGATAGACTGACAGGGGAAATCACATTCACTGAAAATCAGTGCCAGTTAGACATCCAAGCCAAGCTTCAGAAAACGGCGATTCCAAACTACCGCAGTGGATATACTTCACGTGGATGTGCATATACGAGACAAACACATCAAAGCGTTACATTACTTCACGGTACCAAGACGAATCGTAATTGATAACGAGCGAAGCCTACTTAGTAAGCCCAATCATCATAGACTACCTGAAAACCTTGGAACGGCAGTCGAAGTCTATTTAACACCTTCACAATGAGGTGAAGTAAACGGAACTATTGAACGAGTCCATTCAATAATGATTGAAATCGTGAGATGCTTACAAGATGAATACAAAAATTCAACGGTGAATCAGCAGTAGATCAATAATAATCGATGGCGGCCGTCTAACCACACCACGCGGTCAATTTTACCACACGGCATTCTTCATAAAACACTTGGGTTTTAACGCGTCCGTTTTATTTCTTCTCTTACACATAAAGTAAATAATTTCTCAATCAATGGTGGCCCGCTGCACAATACAAATTCACATTTTTACTTCATCCAATAGTCAATTAGTTGGCACTCGTTTTATCCAACAAAAAAATCCAACAACCTTTTTGTTATGATATCTTACCGCCGACACGTGTGTGTTTTTCTTATCCCCTTTACTTTTACTTCTCCCTTTTATAATCCCTTGTCATTTTCACCACCCTCCCCCCAACCGACCTCATTCAACCACATTTCTTTTGACGTTTGGTAATTGAACAAAAAAAAATGTTTTTTTTCTAATTTTCGTTACAGGTGTAATGCGTTTAGCGTGGTTTCCTACGGGATTATGCCACCCTCTCTATTCGGAAACGCGCCTTGGCCGAACTAGCGTCGAGGATAGGAGAATAGGGAGAAGGTAAACAAGGACGCCACAGGTACCATGCCAATCGAACTTCGGTAAATGCCTTCTATTTCTTTTATGCACGTTACAACATCTTGTCTCATTTAATCTTTAGATTTTTATGCCTTTAATGTTATAAAATCATTTGTCGTTTGCCCAAATCATTTGTCTCATTTAATCTTTAGATTTTTATGCCTTTAATGTTATAGCCTCTAATTGCTGCTGTTTTTTGCCGGTGGAAAGAAATAATTTTACATTTTTCGAGGTTGAGATGTAATTGGTTGACTTCACACCACTCGCTGATTCTATCTATGTCGTGCTGCAGTAATTTGGTATCTTTGTTACGACTTTTTTTTTTGTCATAACAATCATTTCCTTGCCCACTAACATTCTTGGTATTTTATTTCTATGGCGAATCTCGTGTTGTGTCTGATAGCAATGCCACCTATGTACGAACACGTGTCATGTGCTGTACTAAAATATTTTACATCGTGTGAAAGAGGTTTTTTTGGTTTTTCCCACTACCATGAGGCCGCGCGATCGTCGGGTAAAATTAAAGAGCGAGACGAATGTGCATCAGGTGTGTGTGCGAATCAATGCACTCTAGAGGAATATTTTTTGTTGTATGTTTCTCGTTTACATCAATTTACATTACAATTCACATCAATTTACAAGACAGAGAAGAAAAAAGATTCTTGTAGAGCATTGGGAGAATTTTTTTTTAAGAGTCTTGTTCTGTAATTTAAAACGAAAAGTCGCGTTTTTTATTTTTAAAAGAGACGTCGCTAGTCATTTGACATTAAAATAAAAAACAATCAGTGATTTAGATTTTTTTTTTTTTTTTTTTTTTTGTATAATTTAAAATATAAATTACAGAAAGTAATAAAGTGGAATATATTATTGGTGTAAATTTAAATCATAAACTCCTGTATTTCCTGTATTCAGTTATGATTTAAAATATAAAATACGAAAGCAGATTTTTTTTTTGTTGAAATAAAAATATCCAAGCTCTCACGAAAAAGAAAAGCATAAAAGGGTGAGAAAAGGAGACGGTGACTTTTTTGGTTTACATAGAGACAAGTGTGGTGTGACATTCATTGCATTCGATTCAAGAAAAGGAAAATTTGTAACTAAAATAATTTAAGCAAATTTAATCATACATAACTGAATTGCAATTGTAGTTGTGGTGGTTGTATTATTAAGTGAGCCGCAATATTTCCGTTTGGCGAGCTAATGCCGAATAATTTTCGTACAAGTTGAAGCGGACAACGCCCAACAAATTTGCTTAAGGTTAACGGACGGGTAGCCGATCAAGGCCACATTTTTTTGGGGGACTTCGGTTACGCGAGCCTACGCCCAGCGTATTTTGGTGGCCATTTGAGGCTAGCCGAATAATTAGTTGTTCACCGGTGGAATACACAGGGTAACGGCATAACCAAGCCGCACCGGTCCGAGTGCGGCGCGCCTGTGGCATGACGGTCGCCCAAGGCGGAAACAGTAATTAATTAATTATTAAGGTAAGATTTTTTGCTTCATTTTATTTTTATTTTTTGAAATTCTTTAAAAAAATTTAAATATTGATTCTGCGATAAAATTGTAAAATGAATAATTAGCTTGATTACTGGGTCTCCAACCTCAAGTGGAAGCAATCCTTCCCTAATTGCCTCCACCTTCACATTGTTGAAAGCGCCTTCGATATCGAGAAACGCCACCAACGAGAATTCTTGAAAATCCAGCGATTTATCAATTCCCCGAACCAAGGTGTGTAATGCCGTATCCACGGACTTACCCTTATGGTACGCATGCTGAGATTGTGCCCAGTTTCTGGGTACAATTCCTGACCGAATATAGACGTCCAGTAGCCTTTTTGTGCGAGCTTCTACCTGCTTTGGAGATGAAGATCAATCTAGTCTCCCTCCATTTCATCGGGATGTACCCCAGCTTCAGACACCCTTTTAAGATAACTTCAAGCCAGGGAAGCAAGACCACCGACTTCTTCTGAATTTCTGTTGGTACAAATCCCATCCGGGCCAGCTGAATTTAAGGGCTTAAACCCTTTAATAGCCCATTTTATCTTGCGTGTATTCAGAAGATCCTCTGTACGTAACAGTTGGACTCCGCAGTCATTTCTAGACCCTCATTCATCCAAAGGCCCAGTAGTTGACACAACCTCACTTCCAGGGAAGTGAGTTCCTGTCAAAAGATCAAGAGTCTCTTCACTAGACACCATCCATTCGCCATCCGGTTTTATCAGATAGCCTGGAATAGCTGGACTAGTAGAGA
Source organism: Nephrotoma flavescens (assembly GCA_932526605.1). NCBI lineage: Eukaryota > Metazoa > Arthropoda > Insecta > Diptera > Tipulidae > Nephrotoma > Nephrotoma flavescens. The sequence goes on from OW052222.1 coordinate 146,195,995, forward strand.
GAATCTTTCGTAAGCGCGAGGTGACCGAGACCTATTCCATTCTATCACAGAAGCGCCTCCACGACTTCCTTTGCTCTTTCCTTGTCCCCCTTTTGTAAATTGTGAGGCATTCCTTGTAGAATTCCCTTTCTTGCATTTCTCTAGATCTTTTCGCTCTATTGAAAGCAGACCCGCAAGCTTTTCGGCATTCCACAAGTGCCGAGGTCCACCAGACAGGTTTTCGCTTTCCCCCCAGCTTTGTTAATGGGCAAGCTTCTCTCATAGAGATATTGCAGGTCCTAGTAAGAGTATCCACTATTTAGTCCAGTTCACTACCCGTGTCGGGGAATCCTGAAGCTCTAGATAGAATGACGCCCTCTTATACATTACTATATAGACGCCATACTGTCCTCCTGGGATTTCTGAACACGTATTGATTTGTAATTTGGAGATTGAGCTTAAACGTTAAATAACGATGGTCGAAGAAAGAATGCTCCTTCGCCAGCCTCCATTTCCTGATCATCAGTGAAATAGATTCAAAGACCAGAGTAATATCCAGAAGCTCGTGTCTATTACTAATAATAAACGCGGGTTTCTGGCCTATATTGCTAATAGTGAGGTTAGTTCTTAAAAGAAATTCGAAAAGTAACTCACCCTTATCATTGATGTCCGAGCTGCCCCAGATGGTATCGTGTGCATTCGCGTCAAACCCCAGGAAAGCTGTATATCTGGCGGCACTAGCTTCTCTGGTGGCACTTGGTCCAAGTATGCGGCTGCAAGACATAATATCCTCCCCTCCGTCTCTATGCAGTTTTATCCCCATTGCAATATTGTGAAAGTAAATAAGCATTTATATTATTACCAACCAGTATACATGATCTGGTTCTGAAGGTTCTTGGATCAAAATTATTTCCTCCAGTGACTTAGCAAGTCTGAGAAGTAGCATCGCCGAAGCAGCCTTGGTATGATGTAAGTTTATCTGCACAAACCTGATCATTGTTAACAGTCACTTACCTTATTATGACAGCCATGCTACGTCGATTAATTGGACCCGATGGAGTCGACGGTATCCTTCGTCTCACTTCCCCCGCACTCTTTAAACTTAAAGAAGTCCACATCTCCCCCTTCAGAGTCTGATGTGTCCCCCTTCCCCCTGCCAACGAATAGTCGGTCAAGAAGTTCGCTAGTAAGCTCCTCATTAGGGTTCGCCACTGGCTGTATCTCTTCTGAAGATATACGACCCTTCGCGCTTCCTCTTCCAGGATGGACCTCTTCCTCCCCCTTTTCGGGCTGCGCAGTACTCGTTTTTACTGCGACTTCGTCCTTTCTGAATAACTTGAGTGTAATGAAATCAACCCGAAGTTTATAACCCTTTTTGTTTTTGCCAGGGGAGCCAGGGATTCCTTGTTGATCACCATGATAGATGATCTGAAACTACACTTAGGTTCCTCCTGCTTGACAATCTTCCAGTTCCCTGTCGGAAGATCCGGAATACAAACCTGGATTAGCCTCACGTATTCATCCCAGCTCCGTGGGAATCCAGACCATTGCTCTAGGTCTGCTTGGTATTTCCTCCTTGGGAACTACCCTGAGCTTGGCTCCTGGCCATACCTCGCCTACCTCCTCAATACCCTTCCTATATAAGAAGGCCGATCGCTGGTCTGAGCATGTGGTCCGCTTCAGCCTTCGCTGATACCATCCCGCATCTCTAAAAATTGGCGGTGGTCCCGGATATTGTCCAAGGACTCTAAAGAAAACTAGGTTTAAGTGCCTTAAACACCAACCTCCATTTTTCCAGATGACTGCCACCACCTCCCCCTTCTTCAAAACGTCGCTGAAGTGCTTAAGCCCCTTTTGCGACTGTTGTCCTTGTACAATACGCCAATGAACCTGGTTGGGAATTATTATATTCTAGCAAATTCACGGATGCTAGTAGTATCGCAGTATAATCCCAATGCCTCAGTTCAATTTATGTTGAATTAAATATTGCCGGCTACTTTCTGGTTGCGCCAAAGTACGCGTAATCACCATAAAATGTATCCAAGATTATAGCGGTGGTTCAAAATGTACAGGTACAGTAATGTCGTATCCAAAAGTAATGCGAGGTCCAAAATTATCGAGTGCTGGTTGCCGTGTCCAATTAAAATGCGTGGGTCAAATCCTTTTCGATGCGATGTTTCTCAAAATCCAGGTATAATGCGGGTCGATATTTTATCAAAGGCGGTATCTCGAATATCCAATTACGTTCCGGTATAATTTCACAAAAAAGACTGTATAATTTAATCACTGTTTATTGTTTTTAGATGTGTTCTAAATCACTGTATATTTGCTAATAAATACAATTTTTGACATATAATTTTTATTTTCAAAAAGGAAAGTTAACGTTTAAATATAAAAAAAAATAAGAATTTATGACATCTAGTATTTCAACAATAAACTAAATTAATTTTTACCCTTAACCATAAAAATTTATACATATGCCATAATTAAGGTTTGTACCTAATTATTGTAAATAATATTTCTAACTGTCACCGATAAATAAACAATAAGCATCAGCTGTCGTGAATGGTAAATCCAATAGTGTACAATTTAAGGTAAATATATACAAAATAATGTAAATTAATCAATTAAAAACTTAATAATAAAATTCTAATGTTTTATATAATGCAAATTTTTCTAAATTATGTACTTATTTTTTAGATTACAATGTTCATTTCCGTCATCATACCGTGCGGTTAAACTCCTACGAAATTTGATTGAAGGTCACAAGATCAGCTGTTGATTTTAGATAAGTAGTTTTGCGTGAAATATTAAATTAAGAATTAATTCTTTGTGTTTTAGGAATCAGCTTGCGGTCAATTTATCAGCTTTAACAGTTCTTCCTGAAGCCTGGCCCGTTTCCTCTCGGCATTCAAATCTTCATGCTTCTCCTCGCTAGACCTCTGTCTTTTAGACCCAAGATCCTCCTTTTTTTCTTTAGTTACATCGGCAATGCGATTCTTCGCCCACTTAACCGATTGCCTCTGTTCCTCCGTCCATTGCTACTCCGGTACCGTAGACAGTCTGTCCGAGACACAGAAGGCCGAACGCCTAGCCCTGTATCTCCAACCGAAGGAGCAACAACCTTCTCCTTTTTTTCGCTACCGCTAGTTCCTGGCTTGCAAGCCTCGGAACCATTCTTAGCCACACCGACGGCTGGAGTCCTATCATTTTGGAAGTGCTGGCCACTTCTTTATTATTTTTAATTTTGGATTCCATCACTCAGAGAAAAAAGTTGTTGAAATAACAATTTTCATATGCAAAATCAATAAGAAACATAGGTTGTTTTTGGCCAATAAACGAAGTTATTGCCGTAACAATTTTATAGTTATTGATTTTACTACCTTTAAATCGACACAATAATTGTTATATCAATAAGTATTTAGTTCCGTTCAATAACTTGACGTTTTAAATTGAACGTTCTTTAGTTATTATTCCAAAAAATTTAATTATTAATTTTTACAAAGAGCGTAATAATCATAATGATGGTACCTACCCTGATGGAGATGATGGTACCTACCCCTACGGTGAGGTTGAGGTGAGGTTACCAAGACTGTAGAAATAGTATTCCGGCTATACAGAACTTCACTGTACAAATTTATTTATTTTATTTAAACGCGAAGCAAATCAAACACAACTCGTCGCTGTGAAAATATTAATTACAAAAAATGTTGGTCTATTTACCATAGAGGGTTATCAATCGCTTCGTAATTTAATTGCCACTAGATGGCATTACAAATTATATTGGGTATTAAACGCACTTTATAATAAATAGGTATTGCATTGGTGGTAGTACAATATATAAGATAATTACATTAGTAATTGTGTGATGCACAAATGTCATAACAAACTGGTAAGAAATATTTAATATACATAACAAACTGAAATTTTATCTTAACTTAATTACTATTTTAGGTAACCAATAAATTATCCTTATTGTTTTAAAGGTAAGTATCTATATGTGTTAATAAATATAGAGAAATTCTAGTGTATATTTATTTGTGTTACAATATGCATGACATAATTTGTTGTGATTTGAAGATCAAGTTCAAGGACAAATTATGTTATGTATATTGTTTACATATGTTTTTGGTTTGTTATCTAAATAATATTTAAACTAATTTCTAGGTAATCTAGATGAATTTATATAATGACAAGGTAAGTATAAATTAATTGCTAATGTTTATGCGATGTTTTAGGTTTATGTAATATATGCGATGTGTTCCAGGTGAATTCTGTTTCAGGGAGAGAATTTATTCGGGATTAAACAAAGACGTTGGAATTGGAACGTATTTTGAATATATATAATATATACTATATATGTTCAAGACCATCTTGAATGGGGGCATTTGCCCATAGAGGGTGCGAGGCCCGTGTAGAGACTATAATCTACCTGAAAAAGAAATCTCTACAGAGTCGTGTTGCTGATATTGCGGCACTTATGCTGGAAACAGACGTGCGGAATTTCCGCATGCGGATACGCGTGCGAAAACGCAAATAAACTACATGAGCATAGTTTTCTGACATTGCGTTTTTATTTTTGGGTATAGAGTTTTCAATAAACAATATACAATTTGTTTTGGAATTTCTGTCAAAATATAGAAAAGCCGTTTTGATGTTAAATATTTGTTCATGATATTTTTTTTTGTTATGTAGTCAACACTGCTGCGGTGCGTTTTTTTAGAAACAGAGACAACTTGCGGAAAAACGCCTGCTATGCGGAATACATGTATTTCATTTCATTTATAGTCGTGTATTCTAATTTAAACGCAAGCGTTTTTCCGCACGTCTGTTTCTAGCATTACTTGGAGAAGGAGTTTACCACCAAGTTAGAGCTGCAATATCAGCAACACGACTCTCTAGAATTCAATGTTTTCATTAGTGCGAAACACTGAATTCTTTGCATTAAAAATTCGGTCGTCTCATCAGACTGCAGTGACCAAACTACAAAAAAATTGAAAATTTGTGAACTTACATATAAAGTATAAGTATAATGCTTTAGCGAATTTTAATGATTAACGAGAACAGTCACGTTGTAAATGTAATAACTTTAGTTATTGAATTAGTAATTTAATGTTTATTTTAACAACGAACATTGTCCGATCAATAAATTTAGTAAGTTTAGACTTGATAACTAATACATTGTCATTACAATAAGTGTATTTATTAGTAAAACTATTTTATTTTATTGATAGAATACATGTTTTTGTTAAACTTAAAACTAAGTTATTCATTAAACAATTTTATTGCTGATTTTCGAAAAATACGATTCAATAAGTCAAAGTTATTGAATTAAAAACTTTTTTTTCTGGGTGATTTGATTCCCACGAGTAACGGAGAAATGATGGTCCGCCCGTGCAGAGATCCATGTGCACGGGTAAGGCTACATACAACTGGAGGTCGCCAGGTATCCAGAGGGCTCCGTTCAGGACTGGGCAACTATTTTTAGATGCGTCCCCAGCCTGGCTGATCATCGGCACGGTTCGCATAACACCTTGATCCGACACATCCGCCACCATTTAGCGTGACCCGCCCCACACCTAGGTTACTTGTTTCACCCATTCCTGTTACCAAGATTGTAAACCTGGAAGCGGTTGCGATTTGTGAGGCTGTGTCTAATGTAACAGCCAATCGATTTTTTTAATACTTTTATTGGTTGGTATAAAAATTTTGTAAAATCAAACTAAGCATGCGGTTTACTTTTATGTCATAACAAATATTTATGAAAATATAAAATGCGCTTTCGACGTAAATATGTCTTATTTTTTAGATTAATTTAGCATCGGAGTTCCTTTTTTGTATCGTTGATTTATGTCATTTGGTTGTTTATCCTTTTTAGGCGATAAAAATACTACATTACTTCCAGAGTGACAACTCATAAAAATAAAATTATTTTATAAACTAACCGGCCGGTGAACATTTGAACTACGCGAAGAATGGACTAATTCTAATCCTACTTTTCGGTGGAATGAAATTATTCATTCCGGATAGAAATTTATATGGAATTGTTGCTGTAAAATTCCCAAAGTAAGACGCTAGCTAGCTGTATTTTGTTTTAGACAATTACAACAACAACACCATGGCTAAAGCAAAAAACCAAAGCATTTTAAAATTTTACTTTAGCTGAAGATAATGCAGATTTGCATTAGTTGAAATAGCTGAATAGCGCTGAAACAGCTAAAGCAAAAATGCTTTATTTCTCAAAATACAGCTACAACTATCAACATTGAATTGAAATTTGAGAGTGAACAAATTAACATTTTTATATAAATTATTGAATATTAAAAGAAGTTCGCATTTAAATGTATTTTGTTAAAATTAAATAACATTTTTTTATGTTACATTTCCATGTTATATAAAATAACTTATATTCTATAAGATTTTAATATTACGATGTTTGGAAATATTTTATCAGAAACGGAAATGGGGATATAACAATTGGTATGATATCAAAGGGCCGACTGTCGAAGGGCCGAATGTTGAAGGGCCGAATTTCAAAGGGCCGAATATGTTGAAGGGCCGAATGTCGAAGGGCCGAATGTCGAAGGGCTGAATGTCGAAGGGCCGAATGTGTCGAAGGGCCGAATGTGTCGAAGGGCCGAATGTCGAAGGGCCGAATGTGTCGAAGGGCCGAATGGGTCGAAGGGCCGAATTTTTATTTTTTTTTTTTTTGATTTTAGAAATATATTTTTTGTATTTAATTTAATTATTTTTTTATTTTTTGTACATATCCCTTTTACAACCAAAAAAAAAGTTGGCACTATTTAAGTCTACGCCACACAAATGTGTGGGTAAAAATCATAGTATGTAATGGCGTTTTTGATAAGAAATTTGGTTAAAGTGTAGATGACGTAAGATGAAATATTTTAAAAAAAATTTCTTTGTAGGATTGTGCATCTCTCATTCTAAGGAAGTGCAAGCCAAAAGTTTTGAGAAAATTTTCACATTTTCCGGGATCATCTTTTTGGTAACAAATTGCGTATTATTTTATTCAAAATAGTACAAATGTGTAATTTTTGTAAAAAATGTTGATATTAGTATTGTATTTTAACAGTTTTTCGACAGTACAAGTAATTTTTCCGGAAAAGTTTTGTAATTTTTCTTGTAATCTTTCTAAAAAATATTAAAAAAAATTTTATATTTACAAAAGTTGATTTTTTTAACATTCGTGGCTCTATCAGAAGAAGTGATAAGAACGATAAAAACTCTTTGATCTGTGTCTGCAAGGTTGACGAAGCAATTATTATTAATAAAAATAAATAAAACTAAAAAAAATATTGAAAAAATAAAAAAAGGGAAAAATTTTCCGGAAATTCAAAAAGTTTTATTAAAATAACGCAAAAATGTAATTTGTTACCCGTTTCATGACAGAGTAATTCGAATTTTTATCATTAAAATTAAGATTTGATAAATAAAAACGGCAGATTTTTAATTTTTGGATGAAAAAAATCAAAAAAATTTTTTGGAAAAACTGAAAAATTTCCAGGAAAATGTGGTGATTTTTCCGAAATTTTTGGCTTGCACCTCCTAAAAATGATAGGTATACAATCCTATAGAGAACTTTTTTTAAAAAGTTTTCATCTTACCCGATTTCGGTGATGTATACGTCACCTACACTTACGCCAAAAATTTCGCTTGTTTTGAAGTACATCAAGACAATTGTGTATATAGTTTAGTGTTTTTTTTCGGACGAAAATAATTTTAAAAGGGATGCACAAATGTGTAAGTTGTGTCAAAATACAACCAAAAATAAATATTTGATATGGTACTTTTACAGTACCCACACAATTGTGTTAACGGGCAGGCAATGGGATATACCTATTGGTGGCGCATGACAAAATTTTCCTTTGTCACAATATATCGCTGACTGGATACGTGATGAAAAATAGTAAAATACATAAATTCATAAAAAACTCATTTATATTTGACCCATTCAGCCCTTCGGCATTCGCCCCTTCGACACATACGGCCTTTCGACACATTCGGCCCTTCGAAATTCGGCCCTAAGACATTCGGCCCTTCGACCCATTCGGCCCTTCGACACATTTGGCCCTTCGACATTCGGCTGTTCGCCACATTCGGCCCTTCGACACATTCGGCCCTTCGACATTCGGCCCTTCGACATTCGGCTCTTCGACAGATTCGGCCCTTCGACACATTCGGCCCTTTGACATTCGGCCCTTCGACATTCGGCGCTTTGTACTCATTCCAAAAATTTGTACCATTTGAAAAAAAGGAAAATCGCTTGTAAATCATCATCGACCACGCGAGTACATCGCCATTTAAATTTATGAATTAATCATCATTTTATGAATTAATGAAGCGAAAGTTTACAGGAGATCATAGGGCAGGGCAACTAGTGGATTTAAAAGAAATAAAACTATTGACAAATATTTAAATGTGAAAATGGGCGATAATAGTCTTCAGTATATCGTCTCAAAACTAGCAGCAAAAGATAACATCTCTATAAACGCAATTTGTAGGAGTGAATTCATATGAAATGCCATTTTTCGACTTCATTGCCGAAACAGCCCTCAGATATAATGAAGTTTATTTTTAAATACTCGGAGATAACAAAAGAAGAAATAAAAAGAAACATGGATATAATGATAGCAGAATGATACAAATTTGAAAAATTTGGGTTTTGTTCGTTTTGATGAATCATGTCCAGCTCGAAAGGCGGTTGAATTAGTTCAGATTAAATTAAAATCATTCGACCTTGACTTAGAAACCGATATTGTGTGAACAACCATCGATGGAGACACTGGATGGTAAAATTCCGTAAGCTGTCTCCGGCATACCAACAGCTTTGCTATTCATCTAGCAGTAATATCTTCATTTTATGAGAAACCTCAACATTTAAATATGTCACCTGAAACTTCAGACGATGATTGTTCTGTTGAATCAAATAATAAAAGTAGTGCGTGGGAATATGAAATTGAAATGTTTGTAGTAAATTCACCTGCTCGAAACGCTGTGCTACAAAATTATGTCAAAACGTTGGAGAACAAAGAATTGCAGTTGCTGCTAGATTGCAAAGCCCGATGTAGTTCACGCATTAACCGACTTGAATTTAGAGCACATGTGGAATCCTAAAAAATACGAACGAGTGACAGTTGCAATATTAGAGGCTTTGAAACCAGTCGTCAAGATGCAAACCTTTTAACGGCTGAAAGAATTCTAAAATTTCTTTATATTTTTACATGTCTAAAAGAAAACAATTCCGAAATTACTTTATTATTATTGGCACTAAACAAACTGAAAATTTCAGAACGAAGAGATGTAATTTTAGTGTCATTGACTAAACGAGCAAAATTCATCCTAAGCAGATTGTATGTAACTAGTGAAATTAATAATTTAACCAACAAAGGAACCAAAATTGACACTGTTTTATTGAATATTGATGATGAGCAAAGTGCATCTTGTTCGAGTATTTTACACAGAAAATTAGAGGAATCTATTCGACACTCTCTTAAAAAATTTTTGATGTGTAAACATCTTTGCTCGCGCCTACCAAAAATTTTTGTATTAGAGTAAAGTAGTAAATGAAACGAACGGAAATGACGTATGTACCACTTCGTTTGAAAAAAAAGCAACAAACTCAATAAAACAATTTTGTACTATACATGGCTTGCTTGTATGTATATTTATAATAGTATAGGGAAAACAGAAAAAAACTAATTTAAAAAATTAAATAGAAACCAAACCATCAACATTTTCATCGATCAGAAAAATCAAAAAAAAAAAAAATATTACTATACGAAATACGAATAGCGATCATCGTTCAGTTCAAGAGAGATGATCAGTGGGAGTAGCAATTCCGTCAAAAGATCCATAAAATGAGCATAGTGGACACAAATATTTTGCCGTACGAACTTCCACTTGTCATAGGTCGGCCTTACTTGCTCAAAACCAATATTGATGTATCATACGGCCTGATGAATGGAACTATGGGCTGTCTGAGGTATATTGAATGCAGCCATCCTGACCAAAAAACGAGAACGACGAAATTGTCAACACTAAAAAATGTCTTTGGATGGGTTTCGGTAGAAATTCACAAGGCAAGAAGGTGAGTCGGCTTAAATCTGGATGGGCGCAGAAAACGAATATCGACCGATGTTTGGTGCCCATTTCTAGAAAAAGCTATCGAAACAACAATCTGACAATTAATGTTAAGCGTAATCATTTTCCAGTCATACCTGCATGTGCCACCACAATTCAATCATCACAGGGTGGTACCTATAACGAGATTGTCAGTATATACTCTTACGATAAAAGACAGAGTCAACAACTTGTGTATATTGCTTTGTTACGAGTAACGAGTATCGAAGGACTGTTCATCACGTCGGCTATCAATGATCATGTCTTCTACCATGGATGTAAAAGTGGGACCTCAATGGGTCTTCTTCAAAATGGACTATCGCCCTCACTACAAATCCGCTAACTATAGATCAGGTTGTAATGGCGAATTTTGTACGTGATAATAATGAGGTCTCGTTTTTAACATTGAACCGCCAGGGTCTCAGGTCACATCACCTCGACCTAACTGAAGCAGTCACGCTGGGATGCTCAATTTTCTTGGTTCCCGAGATCTGGATACGCAATGACGAGCATGTTAATATTTTTAATTTTGAATGATGCGTTCAGTTCAAGAGTCCGTCAGTTCAATCAGTGGGGTGCCGAAGTAGCAATATATAAAAATACAAGTTGAACTTATAGAGTCAACTCGCATAAGGAAATCATCGTTGGCCTAACAAATGATATGAGGGTAAGAACACAACCCATTGATAATTTATACACGTCTGAACTTCAGCTTCTCAATGGGAATAACATGCTTTTTGTAGTTGTATTCACCTCACCGAAAAAATTTGTCGATGACATAATGAAATTCATACATTTCGTCCTTACTCTATATTCTAAATGAATTTCAAAAATTCTCCAAGGAGAGTATCATCTTTTGCCGATGATTATGAGCGGGGATTTCAATATTAATATTCGTCCTGTGGCACTATTCTGGGTTTCCCAGGGAATAGGGAAATGGGAAAAATATGTTCATAGCATTTTTGTCCAAATTGTATTTTTCTGGCCTACTAAGGAAACACGTTTGGTGTAAATATTTTTGAAACAAAGTTAAATGGGAAAATATTTTTCCCTATCAAAACTTTGTGGAACAAAAGTTTCCCAATTAACTTTGTTTTGGAAATTTTTGCACTAAAATTATTCCTTCCGTAGGCCAGAAAATTATGAAAATATTTTTTCCAATTCCCTATTCCCAGGGAAAGCCAGAATAGTGCCACTGCGAGACGAATTCGATTTGCACATGAACTCAGATCGAAATATATCTACTACGAGATATGGAACGACCATTGTGCAGTTTTTCAATGAAAATTAGAAAAGTTAGAGTCGACAGTATATGTATGTATCTTATTTTAGCTACCATAATCCAATTGCGTCGATTATACCGAAAGATTAATAGACCAATTTAACGATAATAAACAAATGAAAAACTATGGTTAGTAAAATTACATTTCTTCTTCCTTCAAAGTAAACCGTACCGTGTACGGACGCACTATACACACGCCATGTTTACACATCTCCTTGAGAGTACTAATGGACTCACTCTTTTTTTTATTAAAAGAAATAAATATATATGAAGCTACCGAGAATTTCACAAAAAGCTTGGATAAATTAAAAGTAGCATTGCATACTATTAAACCAACATCTTCTCAAAATGAGAGAAACTTTTCGGTTTCCAAAAATTTTGCTTCCAAATTGCGTAGTCGCTTAACAGAAAGATTTCTAGATTGAATGAATTATTTCTTTACGAATTTATCAGAAACACGAAAAGACTGAACTGAAACTGTATTTTTTAATTTATTTTATTTTTTGTTGTAACTTTAAATATTATTCAGTTATTTTGATTTAATTATTTATGAATTGTTATAGAACTACATACACAAACTTGTATTAATTAAATTTTATACTTGAGTAAAATAAAACAAAAATATCCATAGATACCTATATTCATTGATTAAAATATTTGTTTCAAGAGTTCTCGAGAAATCTCAAGAAAGTTTGAGAATTTCTCGAATCTCAAGAATATGTTTGCCAAAAAATTGAGAATTCTCAAATCTCTAGAATTGGAAGAAAGGTCTGTATGTGAAGTTGGCCCAAATGTCAGCCCAAGAAAAACGCAGTGCAACACGAAAACTATAATTTCTGTCACGTATGAACTGTCAGCCCAAAAAAATCGTATGTCACAACATTTTATTGTTGTCAACCCAAAAAATTAAAATATTGCTACTTCTAATAATTCAATATTTAGAAGTTTCATGAAGTTGTGGTGGGGTCTTCATACCGAGAATGGCCTATATTCGGCCGCTTTACGAACAACCATACTATTTAATGGAAGTTGAGATTTTCGGTGTTGGTCATCGGTCTCACTATGATTTTCGGACAGAACTGATTCTAGCCTTTACGAGTAGGAAGTTTCAGGAGGTTGCGGTGCAACCATACTATATCTCGATAATTAAACTTTGTAACAATCATATTTTCAATAAAGTTGAATTTGGCCGAAAAAAACACAGTTTGTACTTGCAAACCTAATACATATATAAAAAAACAGCAACTGACTTTCTTTTAAAACGAATGTACACATGATAAATCTCGAATACATCATACTTGTTTTCTAAGGTGAGAAATACAACTTACCAAAATTTTGGTAAAAACTTTTGTTAGGCCATAAATCTACATTCCTACTCTTCGACTACTCTTCTGGAAAACTTAAACTATGTATAAATTTATTAGAATCGGCTATTAGTCAGCTTTCGTAAATTGTATTCCTTTCAACATTGCAAAAAGTAAAAAATATTCTTCGAAAGGTGTCCACTCCCAGAACACCGTTTAACCATATTTTGGAAAACACTGCGTACAAAGTTTAATACCGATCAGTCAATTTGTCTGAAAAACATTCTAGCTTGAATTTTGAACCGATTTTATATCAAATTATATTTATATTGTAATATTTTTGTTTACTATGATATTTTAAAATATTTGTGAAAATCTATAAAAATCGAGGAAGTTTTAATTAGGAGTTGCTGCCAATTACGGTTCACATATTTCCTCTACATTGGACTCAATATTATGGTTGTTCGTAAAGCGGCCGAATATAGGCCATTCTCGGTATGAAGACCCCACGACAACCTCCTGAAACTTCCTACTCGTAAAGGCTAGAACCAGTTCTGTCCGAATATCATAGTGAGACCGATGACCAACACCGAAAATCTCAACTTTCATTAAATAGTATGGTTGTTCGTAAAGCGGCCGAATATAGGTCATTCTCGGTATGAAGACCCCACCGCAACCTCCTGAAACTTCCTACTCGTAAAGGCTAGAATCAGTTCTGTCCGAAAATCATAGTGAGACCGATGACCAACACCGAAAAGCTCAACCTCCATTAAATATTATGGTTGTTCGTAAAGCGGCCGAATATAGGCCATTCTCGGTATGAAGACCCCACCACAACCTCCTGAAACTTCCTACTCGTAAAGGCTAGAATTAGTTCTGTCCGAAAATCATAGTGAGGCCGATGGCCAACACCGAAAATCTCAACTTCCATTAAATATTATGGTTGTTCGTAAAGCGGCCGAATATGGGTCATTCTCGGTATGAAGAGCCCACTACAATCTCCTGAAACTTCCTACTCGTAAAGGAAGGTATGAAGACCCCACCACAACCTCCTGAAACTTCCTACTCGTAAAGGCTAGAATCAGTTCTGTCCGAAAATCATAGTGAGGCCGATGACCAACACCGAAAATCTCAACTTCCATTAAATATTATGGTTGTTCGTAAAGCGGCCGAATATAGGCAATTCTTGGTATGAAGAGCCCACCACAACCTCCTGAAACTTCCTACTCGTAAAGGCTAGAACCATTTCTGTCCGAAAATCATAGTGAGACCGATGACCAACACCGAAAATCTCAACTTCCATTAAATAGTATGGTTGTTCGTAAAGCGGCCGAGTATAGGTCATTCTCGGTATAAAGACCCCACCGCAACCTCCTGAAACTTCCTACTCGTAAAGGCTAGAATCAGTTCTGTCCGAAAATCCGACCAACACCGAAAATCTCAACTTCCATTAAATAGTATGGTTGTTCGTAAAGCGGCCGAATATAGGCCATCATCGGTATGAGACCCCACCGCAACCTCCTGAAACTTCCTACTCGTAAAGGCTAGAATCAGTTCTGTCCGAAAATCATAGTGAGACCGATGACCAACACCGAAAATCTCAACTTCCATTAAATATTATGGTTGTTCGTAAAGCGGCCGAATATAGGCAATTCTTGGTATGAAGAGCCCACCACAACCTCCTGAAACTTCCTACTCGTAAAGGCTAGAACCATTTCTGTCCGAAAATCATAGTGAGACCGATGACCAACACCGAAAAACTCAACTTCCATTAAATATTATGGTTGTTCGTAAAGCGGCCGAATATAGGCCATTCTCGGTATGAAGACCCCACCTCAACCTCCTGAAACTTCCTACTCGTAAAGGCTAGAACCATTTCTGTCCGAATATCATAGTGAGACCGATGACCAACACCGAAAATCTCAACTTCCATTAAATATTATGGTTGTTCGTAAAGCGGCCGAATATAGGCCATTCTCGGTTTGAAGACCCCATTACAACCTCCTGAAACTTCCTACTCGTAAAGGCTAGAATCAGTTCTGTCCGAAAATCATAGTGAGACCGATGACCAACACCGAAAATCTCAACTTCCATTAAATATTATGGTTGTTCGTAAAGCGGCCGAATATAGGCCATTCTCGGTATGAAGACCCCACCACAACCTCCTGAAACTTCCTACTCGTAAAGGAAGGTATGAAGACCCCACCACAATCTCCTGAAACTTCCTACTCGTAAAGGCTAGAACCAGTTCTGTCCGAATATCATAGTGAGACCGATGACCAACACCGAAAATCTCAACTTCCATTAAATAGTATGGTTGTTCGTAAAGCGGCCGAATATAGGTAATCATCGGTATGAGACCCCACCGCAACCTCCTGAAACTTCCTACTCGTAAAGGCTAGAATCAGTTCTGTCCGAAAATCATAGTGAGACCGATGACCAACACCGAAAATCTCAACTTCCATTAAATATTATGGTTGTTCGTAAAGCGGCCGAATATAGGCAATTCTTGGTATGAAGAGCCCACCACAACCTCCTGAAACTTCCTACTCGTAAAGGCTAGAACCATTTCTGTCCGAAAATCATAGTGAGACCGATGACCAACACCGAAAAACTCAACTTCCATTAAATATTATGGTTGTTCGTAAAGCGGCCGAATATAGGCCATTCTCGGTATGAAGACCCCACCTCAACCTCCTGAAACTTCCTACTCGTAAAGGCTTGAACCATTTATGTCCGAATATCATAGTGAGACCGATGACCAACACCGAAAATCTCAACTTCCATTAAATATTATGGTTGTTCGTAAAGCGGCCGAATATAGGCCATTCTCGGTATGAAGACCCCACCACAACCTCCTGAAACTTCCTACTCGTAAAGGAAGGTATGAAGACCCCACCACAACCTCCTGAAACTTCCTAGTCGTAAAGGCTAGAACCAGTTCTGTCCGAAAATCATAGTGAGATCGATGACCAACACCGAAAATCTCAACTTTCATTAAATAGTATGGTTGTTCGTAAATCGGCCGAACATAGGTTATTCTCAGTATGAGGATTTATATATATAGTACTATATGTATATTAAAATGAAACTGTTAGTGATCGACGGATCGACTTATCGTATTTATATATGAGGTATTTATTAACAAATGCGCCATAGATTTTTTAGTTATGAAAAATTCCGGAAACTTCGATTTTCGCAATAGAAGTTTAAATATGTCAAGTGGCCACATATTATTATTCTTTAAAAATTATATTTTCATGAACCAATTTAAAATAATAAGAATTTCTTCTTGCCCGTTTTACATTTATTAAACACGATTACAATGGTTCCTTCAACTAAGAAAAATTGAATTTTGGGTTGAGTGTATTCGTCAAGATAAAAAAAATTGTGCTTACTTCAAAAATTTATAACGAACGGAATATTTTGGTTATTTTGGGCTCATAAAAATTATGATTTTTTGGGCTGACAGTTCATACGTGACAGAAATTATAGTTTTTGTGTTAAAAAGTTATTAGAATTTTGATAAATGTGATTTATCACTTTCATTTAAAGCACCATCATGTGATAGCGTAAAGAGAATATTGTAAAACCAATTAGTAAGAATATGTTTGCGTTAAATGTGAATATTTTTTATTTTATTATTAGTATAGTTTTATAAATTTAAAACACATTTTTTATATTCATTCTATTCAAATTCATATTTAGTCTTCGAATTTATGTGAAATTCAATGTTTTTACAGTTTTACTGTCATGATAGTTATCACATAAGATGATGGTATTGCCAGCGACAAAAAATAAAATATTTTGGGCTAGAATTTTGGGCCAACTTCACAGACGTAAGAAAGGCGAGAAATCACAAACTCTATTGTCAAGCAAACAGCTGTTACGCATGATACGAATGACCTAGAAACGCGACTGAAAATATAAAAGCTAATCGTTCACTTTCACTTCAATACCCAGAAAATCATCATAGAGCATGAATTTGGGGTTGAAATAACAACAATAAACTATATTTTTGATTTTATTTATAAACTTAATACACACAGAAACCATCAATACATTTTCGAGATCATAATAAACAAAACACTCTCACGCATACTTACTAGTTACTGTTAAATTAATTCAACTATAAATTACCTGATTAACAATTTAAATAATTATTTTATAATTGTAAAACAATAAATTCTATTTTTATACTTATCTTTTTACATTCCTATACGATTCACTTTGTAAACACATCTTGTCAATTTAATTCTCATCATTTTCATTTATAAATTGTTGTACTAGAATAAAATGAGTGCGTTTAATGATATAATAAAGTGCGTCTAAGGCAATAATTAGTACTTTATTTACTAATTTTAATAAATATTACGTTTATAACAACAATTTTAATATAACCTGGAAACAAAACAAAAGAATTTTCTTGTTGCTAGAAATTATGACAATAAGAAATCTGCTTATGAGCCAGCAGATTGTTGCCAATACATATAAGGGCAACATAAATAATGCAAAAGATTCTTTCTATAGCAATAAATTGCGGACCAGACGATAAAAATTTGACAGAAAATTTCTTAATAAAACACTGGAACTGCATAGTCAAGATAAGATTAGTAATAAAGAATATCAAGCTTATGAAGCAAAAAATGAGATCGATGATATTCTAGGAGCTTTGCACAATCTGTAAATTACACGGCGAGTCAAAGCAATTCAGTTGGTGTGCATTTTTAAAAACATTTAGTCTCCTTATATTAAGACTCAAAAACTTCGTCTAAGTTCCAAAATTATCTCAGTCGCTTGAGTTTAGCGTTGTTTTCCATCCATAATCCAACCAAACTTTGAGCATTCAAGAAAGGTTCTTCCAATTTACGTTAGTTTTTATAGCATTGCATTGATAAGTGGAAAATAAATTCTACTAATTGATCTTATATAGGTATAAGTCACAAACATTTATCGAATACCGGAAGGGCATTAAACTTTGCAGACATTTGTTTACATTCTAAATCCAAATAAACATTGTCTAGATACACACACAAATACAAACACATAGACTATATAAACACAAAAAAAAAACAAATTCAAAAGATGTCACAGACCAATGAATCATCATAATATAAAGGCGATCACCCTTTTGGCGCCAAATTTTAAATTACACAGTTCAATGAACTCGTCCACTCGTTTCGTAATGCAGACAAAACATTTTTATACGGTTGAATAACCTAAGCAGATCACATTCACATTTTTTTTTGATACATATTTAAATCGAAAGTAAAAGAATAAACATTTTAATTTTTCATAATATTTTGATTTTTAATATTTTTCATTTTTCTTTCATTTTCTTTTTTAAATTAATTTTTTTTTTAATTTATAAAATTTTTCTGTCTTAAATATTTAACATACATATTATAATTCTCTTTTTATATTTACTATATAAAAAAAAATAAACATCACAATATTATATAAATATATAATAATATAAAACAAGATAAACAAATTAATTTAATTTGATTTACAAAATTAATTAATTATAACTTAATTACATACAATTTATATAAAATAATAATAATAAAAACAAAATTTATAAATTTTTTCCAAAATAATTTGGAATACCCTTAGATCGGTACCTTTTTATCACAAAAGATACATTATAACATACATACACATATATATATATATAATTAATAATAAAAATTAATTAATTAAAAATAATTTAACTAATTAATTAACTTTTTTATGTTATTATTTTTTTTTTTAATTTTGGCAAGATTATTTAAAAATAATATAATTAATTAATAGGATGATGTGAAATTCGAAGTTCTTTTTTGTTGCATAATTTAAATTAATTAATTAATAAATAATAATTTAAACTTAAAATTAAACATTTTTTTAACGATACTTAATTTAAATTGAACACTCTCTCACCGATATTATAGTTTTTGTATCCCGTTGGTGAGTATGTCGAGTATTTATGACCAGCTTGGCTACCACGGCGCGCTGTTGCTGTTGAATCGATTTTATAGATAGCAGCAATTTGTTCCATCGTTGGAAGTTTTTGGTGTCCAATTTGCATTTCATCGCGATCATCATCACGTGGTAAAGGTTTTACGCGATCCTCATCGACTGGTGTACCATCGGGACGTACACGCACTACCATTGGCCCGGTTAAATAATTTGGCTTATGCGTATTGTAAATTGCGTTACGATTTATTGATGGTAATGCAACATAACGTACATTTACGTTAGTTGATTCTGGATTAATCGAATTTTGAGGTTCAGCGTACGAATCGGTAAAAATGCTTAATTCCATATCATCGTATTTATCGGTCGCAGTTGGGCGAAGTGGTGTTGCCTTGTGCGGGATTGTTTCACGATGATTACTTGGTTTGTCGTCAAAAAGTGGGTTACGTTTAAATTGGCCGGTTGATTCTAAAATCGCTGAGGGTGTTGTAAACGATTTTTTTGAATAACTTGGATGACCATCCATCATTGAGTCCCAAACTAGAAGGTAAACAAAATGCAAAGGTAAGTGAACTTGTCCGACACAATAACAAATAAAACGTGACAAAAATGATAAATTCCATAAATGGAAAGTTGATATTTTTGTCCAAAAAGAAAACACAAACAAATATAAAAATATGTATATATAAATTGAAAGTGAAACTTACTTATATCACTGGCACCACGTTGATAGGGATCCATTGAATCCAAATGTGTTTCATCCATGCCATGTAATTTACCAAGTCCGTACATTAATAGTTCGCGTTTACAGTGTGCCGGTTGTGAATCACCTCTTGATTTACAATATTGACTCACTTGTTTCGCAAAGGTGGAATATAAATGTGACATCTAATGAAAGATAACATGGAGAGAAAACAAAATATTAGATTTGAATAAGAATTGAACGATCACAAACAACACAAATTTTTTAATGTTGGTTTTTTATTTTAATTTTGATCACAAAACCGAAAACTAACCTTTTCGCCACGACTTAAGTATTCCCACATTGGAATTGCAGAACCAGAACACAATGTAATAATCACTGATAGTGTAATCATATATTTCACTAAATTTGCCATTTTTATATATAAAATGTTTTTTTTTCACAATAATTTGTAAACACAAAACGAATAAATCTTTTATCAAAATAAATTTTACTTCACACACAAGATCACGATACTTCTTTTATTTTATTTTTTTTAAATAGTCTTTAAAATAAAACTTTATATTTTTTTAAATTCTCACAATATTTTTTTTTATTAAAACGATGCTTGTTAAGCAAAACTTTATGAACGAATGACTCAAGTTTATCGAAACCAGAAGACTTATATATACGAATGAGTACGAAGAAAAAAAAACAAAAACATGATCGTACATACATGTATTGAGCGAATATAAAACTGACGTCATGAGCGACTATTTGACGCCGCGCGAAAAAAAAAATTAATTTTGAATAAGAAGAAACGAAAAGAAGTTTTGAAGATCGCGCATTCTTTTACTGGTTTGGAATTTGGTTGTTCAACAGAAAACTAAAAAATTCATTATATTTATATTATAATATGTATATGTGTAACCAACTTTCTTGAGATCACGTTCAATAACAATAAAACGTCATCAATATTTAGAATAATCGATCGATCAATCAGTGAAATAAAATTACAGTAGCTGTTAAAATCTTTCGAAAAACAATATTATATAAAATATATTAAGAAATGTCATACACCGCTAGATCAAACTTTAGAAACAAAAAAAAAAATTATATACAAAAAAAACCCAAAAATTAATAAAAATGAGATTCAACCCGGATGAAAATTCTTTAAGATGAGAATTTTTTGGTAAAATTTTGTTTTTGTCGTCTTAAAAACAAAAAAAAAAAATATGTTTTGAAAGCAGTTTGTTTTTTTCGCGATCATCTTAAAATATTTTTATTCATTTTGTGGCCGCACGACAATGTATGTTATATACCACGATATTATTGATTGGATTTGGCGCGTCTTAATTTTTTTTTTTTTTTGATGGTGATCACGGCAAAGAAATTTTTATTGATGATCGTTTAAAATTAAATTTTTAATCGCGCGATCGATAATCAATCACGTATCGCGTATCGCATGATCATCATATTATATACGACATTTTTAACGATGACGATCGAATA
Organism: Nephrotoma flavescens; assembly: GCA_932526605.1. Taxonomy (NCBI): domain Eukaryota; kingdom Metazoa; phylum Arthropoda; class Insecta; order Diptera; family Tipulidae; genus Nephrotoma; species Nephrotoma flavescens. The sequence continues at coordinate 146,216,852 of OW052222.1, forward strand.
GATTGGTGAAATTTTTGTTTTGTTTTGATACATTTCTCGATCGTCGACTATTAATAATAATTGAAATTTTGTGTAATCAAAGTAAACATTATATTTTGATTATAAGTCAAATAAATAAATAGTTTTTGTGTTTTGGTTTTGGATGTTCAATTTTTTAGTAAAAGTTTTGTTTTGTTCTGTCGAGTTTGGTGAAAATTTGCAAGATCGAATATTTTGTTTTATATATAACATATAGTGCTCGTATATATGATAAAAATAATTTTTGTGATCATAGCATAATTTAATATATTCAAAGCTGGTTTTTATTATTTCCTATTTAACTAAGCAAGCATTTTTATATTTTCATTTTGACGCTAAAAGCTCATTCATCAAAATATTTTGCTGTAATGTAAACCGCCGTTTTATCATATAATTTTGGATAACATGTAAATTGGATGGATTTTGTTTTACATAATTTGCACATCAAATTCTCAAGTTCGTTAATTTTGATGATTATTTTGAATTGTTGCTCAAGCGTAACAATAAATATTTTAATGTAACAAGATCAAGGTAATCTTTATATGATGAGCTATCGCATTACCGTGTAGATCTATTTTTAGAAATGAGATGTGCAAATTTTGTTTCCGGTTAATTTTCCCAATTCCTGTATATTGTAATAAAATAATCACCTTCAAGGTGATTTGCAGAAATTCCCCCAATGTTTTTTTTATAATATATATACGTATCGATCGAGAAGTTCTATCTCAATAATTCGATATCACGAAGATCGTGAATTTCAGAACCGCCAAAGATCTTTATCTTATATTAATTATGTAAGACAATATACTCCCGCTTAATTTTATACGATCGCATCGAGAACATTGTATAATAAAAAATCAATCATTTCAATTAAGTCGATATCTAAGGTTAAGCCCATTAAAGTCATTACTATTTTTATTATTATTTTATGAATTTAATTGTATTTTCGCTTTTCAATAGAATTAATACTCCGTTGGAAATTCTTACAGTTTCAATGCCTTCATAAATATTACATATACACATACACACATATGTATATACAGATATATACGAGTATAAATATAAATTTGATTAATTTATCGAAATGGTAAATAGGAAATAACAAATATGTGTTTATTAGTTTCAATTAAAATCATTATTCAGCTTTATCTGCATACCAGATCTGCGGAATCTGCTAGATGCTAATTGAATTTTTATAGAATGCTAAAACGACTTTGAATTGATGTGTCAAATCATTATACGATTTTTATAATCTTACATATGTCTTTTTTATGACTTTGAATAGGAAGTAGTTTTGGTATAATCAGTGATATGCTTTATGAGATATGATGAGAGGGTGTCCAGGCACGGTTGATACCCCACGGAAAATCCAAAAAATTCTGCTTATGTTTAATTTAACGTTTTAAGGCAATTACAGAGTAACTAGAGTAAATAATCTTTGAATGTTCATAAAATTGCACACGTCTGAATAGTGGAAGTGGAAATTGCTATATTGCAAGATTATTATTAAATTGAAGGTTATTATTTCTGTTCCGTTATAGCTTATACAGCTTTTCACACGCCAACTCAATTATGATAATTGATTTATTCATAAAATTATAGCTCACAAAATTTTTGATAACGTGTATTAGACATTTAATTTTGTTAAAATGTTCAGATAACAACACGCTAGGGAAGATTCTAAATATCATGTAGAAAACTTGTTCAAGAAATCTACTCACTTAATACTTAAATAAATAACAAACAATAAAAAATTTTGTCTAAAAAAAAATCAAAAGATCCCTATGACAGTAGTTTCTGGAAAAGTTCGGATGCACTTTATGTTGAAAGTACCAAGCGATTATCGTTCGGGCATATAAATAACATTCATTATTTAACAGAACAATTGTTGCAAAAAGCATCAACGAAAAATTATATTCGAAAAAAATCCAAGTACCAATGGTTACTCCCGTTTGAATTTACATAATTTATTAAATTTCTCTGTCCTGATTAAATACAACTGCCCAGTTCTAAAGGTTTCTGCCTTTGAAGTATTCTTACTGTATTGGTGGTGTCCATAACAAATTTCGTATGTCTGCGTTTTTGTGCCGAGATATTCGCCGAATGTGTTTCTTTGTATGAGTTTTTATTTCTTCACTGACATATTCATACTGTTAAAGTTAGCCGACATTTCTCAGCCGATATTTTTTAGCCGAAAGTATTTTTGTAATACTACAATAAAAATATTTGTTTTCTAAAAAAAAAAATAAAAATTAACTGAAATGGATAAAAATAAAACACTAACCTGTGTTATTAATAGTTTAGAAGATTGTTTTCCAATAGGGACACTTGTTTATAAATATATCGCACACACAAAATTTGATTATTTCTAAAATGGACCGTTTAAAGTGTCATGGTTGGAAATAGATTCAAATGAAAGGTCTCAAAGATCTTTACACCTGGAAAAAGTTACAAGTTAATTTCCATTGATTATGACCTTTCATTTGAATCTATTTCCAACCATGACACTTTAAACAGTCCATATTTAGAAATTTTCAAATTTTGCGTGTGCGATATATTCAATCGAGTTTTCCCGAGCTCCCCAGATGGAAATTGACTTGAATTTTTTCCAGGTGTAAACATCATTAAAACCTTTTATTTGAACTTATCTCCAACCATGACACTTTAAACGGTCCATATTTAGAAATTTTCAAATTTTGTGTGTGCGATATATTTATATACAAGTGTCCCTATTGGAAAACAATTTTCTAAACTATTAATAATGCTATTACTATATTTTTATAGGTTAGTGTTTTATTTTTATCCATTTCAGTTAATTCTTTTTTCGTAGAAAACAAATATTTTTGGTAAAAAAAAAATACTTTCGGCTGAAAAATATCGGCTGAGAAATGTCGGCTGACAACTCTATTAATTTTTGACAATTCATATTATATTTCCGGCTGAGATAGCAGAGACAATATCTGCATTATCGACATTTTTTACTTTCGGCTGGAAACTATCGGCTAACTTTAACAGTACTCTTTACGATCCCAACCGAAAGATGTTAATGCAGTTATTGTTTTTGCTATCTCACCCGAAAAAAATATTTTATAGCCGAAAGATGACCCTATTAAAGTTAGCCGAAAGTTTCCAGCTTGAACATCTATGTTGATTTATAGGTCATAATCCTTGGTAAGCCCACGTGAAATTTGGAGCAAGTCGGAAGGGGATAGTAAGGTGTATTTTGGAATAAAGTCGATATAGGTATAGCATCGATCCTCAAAAGTTATAGAACATTTTATTAATTTATTGCCCGATTCTGAAAATATAAAAATTCTATAGCTGTAACTTTATAAAAATTGTTTACAGAGAAAAAGATATATTGCATTATCAACATTTAGGCTATATAAGTATATATAAAGTGATAATCTTAAACAAATAAGTTTTATCTAAAAGCTCAAAAACTACAATTGTCATTAGCTTCAACTTTTGTTGGTATAGAGATGCAACAACATATACAATGCAAAAACCGTTTCAGAAAATGACATTTTGTTCGAGTTATTCGCTATTTAAATCGTGATATGTAAGTTTACGTCAAAAAATTTGGTGCTGCAAAGTTACAGAACCAAAACTTCCGTTTATAGAACCGAGTTATATTTTATGAATACCGTTTTAGTACATATCTCAAATTTTACAGTTACAGAGCTTACATACAGTTTGTGAATTAGGGCCTTAGTTCAGAAATTTGAATACCATAAATCGATACTGGTTTAAGTATTTGCCGATATAATAGCAATTTACTGTGTATTGTAAGCTCAGAATTTCTATACCTATTAGCCAATAAATTTTCCAATATTTGATGTTCAATTTTTCTTTTTTCTTTTTAACATGCTCTTTCAATTTTAAGCTTGCAATCGAGAATCATGCCGAGGTATTTGGCTGTATTTGGAACCTGCTTTGAATTAAGTTCAACTGGAATCCAGTGAACTTTCTGGTTTGTGAAATTTGCGTGAACCAATTTTGGTTTATTGTATTCTCGCTTTAGTCGATTACAAAAATTTAACAATACCAATCACCGCTTAATTAAATTATTAATATTAAGTGCGTGTGCACTACATAACTTGTGTATTGATATGGATGACCTGAATGTTGATTTGGATGAATTGGATATTGATTATACCACTCGCGAAAGTTGAAACGAAATTTCCGAATCAAGGGTAACAAGTGGAATATGGTTAATTGATTAATAAAATTGTTTTATTAAAATATAATAATTTAAAAAAAAATTCTCGTATACTGCTTCGGCCAAATTATTAATCGAATTTGCTACATTATTCAATACTTGTATTAATTGGTCGTGTCTTTGTTGTTTTAGAACACTTTCTTTTTCTTTGTATTCTAGAATTTATCTATATTCGTTTTCGTAGGTGCTGTTACTTCTTCGATGTTTAATGGTGATGCATTAATTTGTTCCAAAGTGCTTGGTTCTAACGTATTTATTTCTTCCGAACGAAGCTTTTGTGGTACTAAGGTAAGTATTGCCCTTCGACTATACGATCAGCCACTTCCATTCCTCCAGCTTTGCCAACCGCCAATTGCTCTCTTACACCAAAAATCTCATCCATTCTATCGTAATATTGAAACTTTAAATGCGATCCCCCACTAGTAGTCATCCGGTCTTGAGTGGCATGATATAATTTTTAAAAATTTTTAAATTTATATTGTACCTGCTTGAGAGAGTATAGCTGCAATTTTTTAAATTATAAAAATCAAAAATTAGTATACATAATTAAAAATTAACAAACATTTCGAATAATAACCAACCACATTTTTGTGTTCCAAATATTCTTTTATGTACAGCTTGTGATTGGAATTAATATTTTTATATTCCTCGAACGCATCGAGTAAAACATTTATTTCATAAGAGGGACCACATTTTTTTATATATATGTATTAAATAACCACTTTATAAAAAAAGATTAACTTTTAACACAAAATAAAGTTTGATCGTCAAAAAAACTCCGAAAAAACGCCAACATAAACTAGAGTAAAAATATACCGATTTTTGGGTGCGCTCGGTTTGAACCAGAAAAAACCCGGTTGTTTTACTCTGAAAAACCACTAGTGAACACTAGGAATGAATAAAGTCATTCGGTTTTTTTGGTTCTCCTGAAATGTTCTGTTGTCAGATCGATGGAGATCTAACCTCACTTTTTTGATTTGTAAAAATTAAATTTTAACCTTCAAAATATTCGAAATTTGCAATTTGAACTGAAAAATTGTGAGTTGGCAAGCCCGTACTGAAAAAATGGAGATACAACAAAAAAGTAAAAATCTACATTTTCTATGAATATTCTACATACTCTACGAATTATCGACATTGTAGACAATGTCGGATCGCCAAAATGAATTGTCTACGTTGATAATTCCGAATTACGCGTAGGCGCACTACACTGTTTTCAGCATAAAGTACACATCATTATTTTTCAGAAATCACTTTGTCGCCAAATATTTATTTTGAAATTCAATATCATCATGTTAACATTATATCTCCTTTATAGATGTATAAGAAGTTGGCCTGAAATTTCCATCCCGAAAAGACTTTTTTCAGAAAGTGTGTGTCTTTGCTAAATCACATAAAAATAATGCCATCCCGAAAATTTTATTGTTAAACTAAAGAAAAAAATAAACAGCCCGAGAAAATTATAAAATTATATTACTGTTTGCAGTAAAAAACATGAACAATATATTAAAAAATTAAATAAATTTTAATGATCATCTAGAAAATCACTTTTCATCCATTACTTTCTATATTAACTGAAAGAAAATATGTTCATTACCAAATTTCCTTGTGGCCTTGTGGAAATTTGGTAATGAACATATTTTCAACTGAAGAATGTATATAAAGTGGTTTTCGGGATAATCAATAATCACCATCAATCCTCGATATTTTCTAACAAGGGCCTGAATATAAGTTCTATGCACATTAGCACGCCTAACTCCATATGCCGAGGTAGGGGTCATCAATGTGTTCGCCACAAGGAAATTTGGTATTGAACATATTTTCAACTGAAGAATGTATAGAAAGTCGTTTTCGGGATAATCAATAATCACCATCAATCCTCGATATTCCCGAACGGGCGCCTGAATATAAGTTCTATGCACATTGACACACCTTACTTTATATGCCGAGGCAGGGGGTCATCTCTGTGTTCGCCACAAGGAAATTTGGTACTGAACATAATTTCTTTCATTTAATAGAAATTGATGGATAGAAAGTTATTTTCTAGATGATTATGAAAATAGATTTAATTTATCAATAGATTTTTTAACTTATTTTACTGCAAACAGTAATAAAATTTAATATTTTTCTCGGGCTGCTAATTTTTTCTTTAATTTAACAATAAAGTTTTCGGGATGGGATTATTTTTATGTGATTTAGCAAAGACACATACTTTATAAGAAAAAAACCTTTTCGGGATTGTGAATTCTGTTGGCTTGATTCTTGAAATTCTGCAAATTATATCGGAAAATATATTGAGATCATTCTGATTAAATTAAGTGAATAAGATATTCAAATGTATGTAAGTACTAAGGCTCTACCACAAAACTATGTTGCTAAAGTCTCTAATGTATATTGGCTCTACAAATACAAGGACCTGGAAACAGAAATTTATTTTCTATACTAAACAACACCTACAATGAACTGAAATCCACTTATCATTAATCAGGTGAAAGATTCTATTCCTAATTCTCTCACGGAAGTGAAATACTTAACCAATAATCTAATTGTCCTTAGGTTCGTCAGTTAATGTTTGATGAAGTTCTGATTTTGTGCTAGGACTTTTACTAAATTCTGAATAAAGTAAACTATAAATGATGCCAAAATAGGTCATTAACGTGCTTATGAGACCTCGCACATCGAACATCATTCAAAATAAATTATTACTGAAACTTTCCCATGATTCAAACATATGTGTATTCAAACATATGTGTAAATTAAAGTGCCATATCTACCTACCTTAGAATATGACGCGCATGCACGGCGACATCTCTCTAATTTTATGAATACTAAAATCGATAAGTTACAAACTATAATATCGACTTTCCTCCATTTTCTCGATATGTCAAAAATAACGTAGAAAAATATTTTTTTTTTTTTGCAAATCAGACTTCCATCTTAACAGTCGCTGACGACATCGAAGAAGCTAACCATCCTGCACTAGGAAATAGCGAAAAAAACTCAACAAAACCAAATCCGGTCACGAAGACGTTGAAAAGTTTACATTAAATACAGAAAAATGGAATGGCACTTAGAGATAAACTCATAGCTAACTTTACATATACGAGTATTAAATTGTTAAAATATCGGGAAAACAAGAAAATTAATGTTAATATCATCCAGCCATTCTGAACCAAATTGGCTCAGTTAAAGCACTACGTGGCTCAGTTAAAGCACTATGCAACATATGAAATGACAACTTCCATAGAGTCCTGAAGTCCTAAATCAAATTATAATTATTGGCCAAAAGAACCCTCCCGTCACTAGGACCGAACTCTGAATTTCTGATACTGCAAGAGGCTGATAGTATTAACGGTATAAATCATGAGGATAGTGGTCCTTGAAACGCGCCAATCACCGATGTCAAGTACTTCTTTCATCCTACTCCGAGGGCTTTCACGACTATATGGACTAAGACAGGTCTGAATCGCGTCGTCAGTATAATCACCGTGGTTGACTAAGCACAAATCATGAGCCTATATGCAACAGGTCCATTACAACAGGTCCACAACTACACAACCTTCATAAAGGAGGAACTGATAACTTTAGAACTGGGAGCTACAAAGAAAAGAAACCAAATGAGGCCGCTTGCAAAACCAATGACCGACAAAACTTTACTTTTTTTGCAGCAGTTGAAGAACATTACGGATGTGGTAGTGAAGCTCTCCTCGGAAGGTGTAAGCCCAAACTGTATGGGCTGCACAATGAGAAATAGTTGATAAATCATCGTAAACGTGATGAAGATATAGTGAAGCGGCTCACCACGACGGTTCCGACGTTAAATCCATGAGAAACGGCAAACTTAAAAATCGGGGTGGACGAAATCCCTCGCCCCCATTTTTTTCCATTACCTCTACACTACAGAAACAATAAGAATGGTAAAATACGGCCCGCCTGCTGGGGTATTTGCAATTAACCCTCACTCAAAATAGCGGAGAAATGTAATAATTACAAGGTAAATTGGCCTGGGTCGGCAGGGCCCTTAAGCCCCAGGTATAAACGTGAAAGAAATCCACTACCGTAAGCGGCGTCGAGCTTATGAAATGAATGTCCGAGACCAGGTCCATCGGTTCTCTATAATAGGACTACGCACGAATAAAGCTACTGTGCACCCTCTCCTTTAGTCATCAAAACCAGACCCCTTTTAACCTTAATAACAGGATGACAAAACCCAGGTAATCGCAGAAAAAGACGTCAAAAAGCGTGGTCTATCTGATTCAAGGCCTAAACAGTCTCCGTCAAAACAATACGAATATGGCCCAGTGGAAAGACTAAAGATCCTTCGGACTAAGCTGTACAGGCAGAGATGAGTTCGGGTTAACCAGCATATGTCAAACGCAGTTGACTTGTGCTTTGCTTTTTAGCCAAGGACTGCGGGTATAGTATTTATAAAACAGCCTTGTACCAAAATAATGAAAGTGTTCTTGGTATTCCAAACAAAATATTTTCTTCATTTACCAATTTCCAACCAACCAACCAACCAATAACAACCACCAGCTTAAGAGATGAGCCACATTTTGAATGTTTTTTTTTCAAATAGATTATAGAAAATAATCAAAGAAGCAAGGCGACCTTTAAAAATACCATATACTGGACCTTACACTGTCAGACCTGTGAACGACGATAAGTCCATGCCGATACTCTACAATATCTAACCAGTATTGAAACGGACTTTAATACAATCTTAAATCTTGATAGCACTAAAGATGATCTGGTAGAGGCAATAATAGACGCCAACCATAAAAGTACCCCTGATCCTGGCTGTAGATATTCTCTTGCGGAATCATGAACTTGAGGTCAAGAGGAGCGAAGTTCATAAATTGTTTATAAAGGGCAAGCAAAGAAACGACTGGACTATTTACCGGAACTCTCTCACCAGATATAACACCGCGTTAAGGTGCAACAAAAAATAGCTGGAGAGATTTTTGCCACAAAATTGATAAAATCTTGTCAGTTTATTGAATAGGGCCTTCACACAAGGCCTTCTCCTTAGAACACAAACATTTTAGTAAAGTGAACTAACTATCTCAAAGTGGGACTTTCCTAATTCATTGTATATTTTATTCAATCAGAAGCCTATAAACGCTCAAATAACATTTTCGCCCATGAATATATTATATATATATATATATATATATATATATATATATATATATATATATATATATATATATATATATATATATATATATATATATATAATATATATATATATATATATATATATATATATATATATATATATATATATATATATATATATATATTATATATATATATATATATATATATATATATATATATATATATATATATATATATATATATATATATATATATATATATATATATATATATATATATATATATATATATATATATATATATATATATATATATATATATATATATATATATATATATATATATATATATATATATATAATATATTATATATTATATATATATATATATATATATATAATATATATATATATATATATATATATATATATATATATATATATATATATATATATATATATATATATATATATATATATATATATATATATTATATATATATATATATATATATATATATATATATATATATATATATATATATATATATATATATATATATATATATATATATATATATATATATATATATATATATATATATATATATATATATATATATATATATATATATATATATATATATATATATATATATATATATATATATATATATATATATATATATATATATATATATATATATATATATATATATATATATATAATATATATATATATATATATATATATATATATATATATATATATATATATATATTTATATATATATATATATATATATATATTATATATATATATATATATATATATATATATATATATATATATATATATATATAATATATATATATATATATATATATATATATATATATATATATATATATATATATATATATATATATATATATATATATATATATATATATATATATATATATATATATATATATATATATATATATATATATATATATATATATATATATATATATATATATATATATATATATATATATATATATATATATATATATATATATATATATATATATATATATATATATATATATATGTATATATAACGGGTGATTTTTTTGTGGTTAGGATTTTCATGCATTAGTATTTGACAGATCACGCGGGATTTCAGACAAGGTGTCAAAGAGAAAGATGCTCAGTATGCTTTGACATTTCATAATGAATAGACTTACTAACGAGCAACGCTTGCAAATAATTGAATTATATTACAAAAACCAGTGTTCGGTTCGAAAAGTGTTTCGCGATTTACGTCCGATTTATGGTCTACATAATCGACCAAGTGAGCAAACAATTAATGCGATTGTGACCAAGTTTCGCACTCAGTTTACTTTATTGGACATTAAACCAACCACACGAATGCGTACAGTGCGTACAGAAGAGAATATTGCGTCTGTTTCTGAGAGTGTTGCTGAAGACCGTGAAATGTCGATTCGTCGCCGTTCGCAGCAATTGGGTTTGTGTTATTCGACGACATGGAAGATTTTACGCAAAGATCTTGGTGTAAAACCGTATAAAATACAGCTCCTGCAAGAACTGAAGCCGAACGATCTGCCACAACGTCGAATTTTCAGTGAATGGGCCCTAGAAAAGTTGGCAGAAAATCCGCTTTTTTATCGACAAATTTTGTTCAGCGATGAGGCTCATTTCTGGTTGAATGGCTACGTAAATAAGCAAAATTGCCGCATTTGGAGTGAAGAGCAACCAGAAGCCGTTCAAGAACTGCCCATGCATCCCGAAAAATGCACTGTTTGGTGTGGTTTGTACGCTGGTGGAATCATTGGACCGTATTTTTTCAAAGATGCTGTTGGACGCAACGTTACGGTGAATGGCGATCGCTATCGTTCGATGCTAACAAACTTTTTGTTGCCAAAAATGGAAGAACTGAACTTAGTTGACATGTGGTTTCAACAAGATGGCGCTACATGCCACACAGCTCGCGATTCTATGGCCTTTTGAGGGAAAACTTCGGAGAACAATTCATCTCAAGAAATGGCCCGGTAAGTTGGCCACCAAGATCATGCGATTTGACGCCTTTAGACTATTTTTTGTGGGGCTACGTCAAGTCTAAAGTCTACAGAAATAAGCCAGCAACTATTCCAGTTTTGGAAGACAACATTTCCGAAGAAATTCGGGCTATTCCGGCCGAAATGCTCGAAAAAGTTGCCCAAACTTGGACTTTCCGAATGGACCACCTAAGACGCAGCCGCGGTCAACATTTAAATGAAATTATCTTCAAAAAGTAAATGTCATGGACCAATCTAACGTTTCAAATAAAGAACCGATGAGATTTTGCAAATTTTATGCGTTTTTTTTAAAAAAAAGTTCTCAAGCTCTTAAAAAATCACCCGTTATATGTATATATATATATATATATATATATATATATATATATATATATATATATATATATATATATATATATATATATATATATATATATATATATATATATATATATATATATATATATATATATATATATATATATATATATATATATATAAATATATAAATATATATATATATATATATATATATATATATATATATATATATATATATATATATATATATATATATATATATATATATATATATATATATATATATATATATATATATATATATATATATATATATATATATATATATATATATATATATATATATATATATATATATATATATATATATATATATATATATATATATATATATATATATATATTCTATCGGGTCGAGAGATGAGATGCACGCCATACTTCTTGTTATAGGCTGAACAGGGTCAGATATAGCTTGGACTACTTTCGATGCTTGAGAGTAGTACGAATAATTTTCATACTGAAAGTTGAAAAAATGGTCCTCGAAGATCAGGTCATACAGACCTACAACTAGCTTCAGGAAATTCAAACTCCATCAGGACGAAACTATTATTAGTGCAGCGAGTAGAGCTTGTCCCCTAGTAGGAACCCTCTCATCTTTTTTTTGGTTTCAAGTGATGACGGACTCTAGTAAACAATTGATACAGTTGCATTGCAAAAGTAGTGCACTCATACACTGCTAAATAGTCTACACTATGTTTACAAAGTTCCGAAAAACTCAACTTCTCGAGCTACAGTTTTAACACTGCAAAAAATGCCGGAATATAAATATGTGGGTGTTATAATTGATCAAAACCGATATGGAATACCCAATATCGTACATCACCATCAAACCTATTAAAGCTTATTTATAAGGCCATATCAAAGCATTCCAAGTCCTTAGGTATTTTAGGTAGGCTAGGTATTTCATATCAAAGTGAGTAGGTTTTCGCAATATTTTTTAAGGGTCGGCATCTGGGTCTAGGTCATCCCAATTGTTCGCTTAAATTTCGGCAATTGGGAATGGAATCGCCTCAGAGAACAGAAGAGAATACTTTTGAGGATTTAATATATCAGTCATCTAAAGAACGTCTTCCCTAGAGCTACTGAAACAAGTGAACATAGTGACATATACGGCTGGACAACAATCGCTTACGATAGTCACTCAATAGATAAATACAAAGCTGATTTAAAACTACCAACTACCTAATTTCTAATTTCCTTCGTGCAACGCAGGAGTAGCTCAGCTAATACTTGATAACAGCAATTAATTTTCAAAAAAATCTGGATTCCCGAATGAAACTAGTTGAGAAAATTAGATCCTCTCTCCACGCTCCGCATATCAATAGTGGAATTCTCAGCTGTTTTTCTAGCGGAAATTACCGGTCTTAAAACTGACATGGATCGGGCATTGCTTTTTAAACTACGAACTACGTTAGGAAAACACCTTTTATTTTTGGTAACGAGGCAGCCGATCTCTCAGCAGTTAGTGTGGATGAATGCGACAAAACGTCATTCCGTCACAGAGCACAGCAATTAGGATTATGTTATTCGACTACGTGGAAGGTTTTATGCAAGAATCTTGGTCTGAAGGCATATAAAATATAGCTCGTGCAACATGTGAAGCCGAACGACTTACCGCTGAAGTTTTGGTGAGTGAACCTTAGAACATCTTGACTAAAATCTGTTTTTTTTTACCAAAAAACTGTGTTGAGCAACCAAGCTCATTACGTTAACAAGCAAAATTGCGGCATTTGGTGCGATGAGCAGCTAGGTAAGAACAAGCAATGCCAGAACTGCCAATGCACCCAGAAAAAACTCTGTTTGGTCAATGCCGCCCGCTATCGTTCGATGATTTCGGACCCCCAAAATGCATGCACTGAATCTGGTCGATATGTGGTTTCAGTAAGATGGTGCCACATGCTACCTAGGACGCAAAACCATGAACTTGTTGAGAAAAGAGTTCGGTGAGCAATTTATCTCACCTTTCGGTCCTGCAAATTGGACGCCTGGATCGTGCGATTTCATGCCACTGAACTATTTTTTATGGGACTACATGAAGTCTCTCGTCTATGTCAATTAGCCAAAAACAAAAGTGATGAAAGTTAGGGCATCTCGCATGGATCATTTAAAACGTAGCCGTGGCCAACACCGTTGCCGTGTCCAACTACTCAAAAATTTTAAAAAACAAGATTTTATTCTGCGATCTAGTGTACTTGAGGCCAGGATGCAATTTCTATGCAGTACATAAATTTGTCTCATGTTTATTTACCTTACAGTAACATATTTAAAAAAATATATATCTCGTTCATATGTTTTACATATTTTAACTGAATTGATCGAGAAAATTTTAGTTATCCACAAGAAAACCACCAATCTTATCTTGATTTTATTTGTGTTTGCTTCCGAGCTAACTTTTAGATTTATTTTCCCCAGAAAATCTGAGATTTTAGCTAACATTTTTAACACACCAATGAGGCCGATCTACTTTCAATCCCTTATATAACTAATTAGGTTTACAATGTTCCAAAGAGCCTTGTGGGACACTATACATTGATGTAAAATACTTGGGAATCCCAACATTTGCTCGCAAGCCATAAAAAAAATTTAAGAGCAATAAATTGTTTTGACTTGTAATTATACATATTTTGTTAGTTATTTGAATCGATGCAAATGACCTTGACCTTGTCAAGGTAAACAAAACATTTTATCTTACATAATAAACAAAATACATCAGAAATTAAAAATATCAACAATAAAAAAACTTCAGCGCGCAGAATAATAGAAATGAGTATGCAAATGAAGTTCTTAGTTTTGCTGTTTTCGTGAATTTCATCTTAAAAAATAATTATATCATGCTATATATTCAGCTTCTATTTAATTTTTTGCAATATTTTTTTTTTTTTAATTTTCAAGAAAGCGTTCAAAAATTGTTAATTTGTTTTGCTGGCCAAAATGAAATTTCTAAATAACCGGTTAAGTTAAATAATTCACCAATTAATAATAACAATAATATGTAAGATCAAGAAGATCAAGAGACTCAACAGAGAACTTCTTATGTATAGTAGTGGAGCCAACAAAACAAACAAACTACATTTGATTATTGTTATGTATAATGCAAAGGAAAAGTTTGTTTTTGTTGAATTTTTAATCGACCGAACTGACCAATTTTTTTATTTTCCATAACATAACAAAAAAATTGTTGATGATGGCGCGGTGAGATGATCGCGTTGTTTTCGTATTATTGCGATTCAAGAAATGTTGTGTTGTTTTTTTGTGTAATGCGCTACCTTGATCTTGATCTTGTTATATCATATTGTATACATATCAAATTCCCGTATACATTTGATTTATTGATGATCTCATGATGTAGACAGTTTTGCACAGCGTGTATTCTTCTGCTGCTTGATTGATGAGGCTACAGACTTATATCGTCCAGCAACCACAGTATTTACCGACACTATAGCCGGAAGTATATTTTTAAGTTTTGTTTACATCGAACATGTGACATTGGCGTATATAAAAGGTGGCATCAAAATAATAACAATAACAAAAAAAAATGATACACAAAATCTAGATTATATATGGAACTAAAACAAAACTAAATTTTTTTTTGTCATGTCTCGTCGAACGATCGGCGCCAAACAATTTATGGAATACCATGAAAATGACACTTCTATGATCACAAAACAACAAAATAATAAAACCTCTTCTATGTTGTATTATATCGTATAAATATATTTGATTTAATTTATGCAAATTTTATTCCAAAAATTTTCAAAATACTAAAATATTTTATATATCTAAAAGCGAGTAACAAAATGAAGGAAGAAGAAGTTTTGGCGAGAGGGGAAATTGATAAAAGTAAAAAACATTTTTTTTTTTTTTTGAATAACCAAAAATTAAAAACCCACTATAGAATTTAATACTAATAAAACAATAACACTTGGGTGACTCCATTTTTGGGATTCTGGAATCTCAATATTCCAAAAATAATACAAAAAAGCAGCACAAAAAATTTAAAATGTAATTTTCGTTTTTTAAGATGTACTATAAAAGAAATCCTCCAACACTTTACAGTAAAGAATTAAGATTAAAAAAAAAATGTTTAAAAAATATCGAAAAATTAAAAGAATTATTATGTGCTTTTAACCGGACCTCGTTCGTTTGGCGCCTATTTTTTTTGAGACATTTTTTTCGCGTCTTCATACGCAACGCACAATACACCAACAACAATAACAACGAAAAACAACAACATTGTGGTTTTATTAATGATAATTTTTTGTTAAAATAAAGTAAGAAAATAAAAAATCTTAAAGTCGACTCGAAATGATAGGTATAAATTTTATTTTAATTTAATTTGCTGTTTTTTTTGGACAAGAAGTGGACATAAAATAACAGAATGCCTTATAAAATGATTAAGAACTTCCGTTGCATAATGTGATTTTTGACCTGGCTACATTTGCTTGTGTAATATCGTCTCCTAAGCTCTTTTCAGATTGATGATTGGACTGTATAGGTCCAAGTACTGGTCAAGTGTGGTTAAGGTTTAATAGGTTTAATGGTTGTGATCTTCAACAATTGCTTCTATAAATCAGCACCTTGTCTCCCTAAACAATATACAAAATGGAGAGGTGTGATTATTGTGACCAACACCTGACTTTATTTTATCACAACACTTAGTTTCTAAAGCGAAGAATTGAATCTACCGAATTTGTGATAAAAATTGTCTTGTATAATCATAAATCAATGTTCCTGCTAAAATTTCAGAAAACTAATAAGGTCAACTCTTGTTAAAAATTTAATCTTCATTGTAAAAATTGAGGAAACTGGCACTTCTAGTTCAGATATCCACCACATTTCGCATACCTCTCTCAATTTATGGAAAATGCTTTAGTAAGTTTTATTCCGAATAGTCAATATGCCTGGAAAACTCGTAATTTCTGGTAAAATTTAAAATATGATCTGAACTAATTTTGTTTGAAATTTAATTTATAATCTTTTTATTTTTAATCGTTTGTTCGTAAATGCCATATATAATGCCGTATAAGATAGCAGAGAATTTCCAGCAGAAATGTGTTGTTGCCATTCTCCGCTAGAGCAAAGATGATCAATTTACATAGATAGAAACCTGCGAACAAAATGCATTTTTCATACAAATCAGCATACTCACCCACATTCTAATAAGAAAATCATGTGAAGAAAAAATTCGTAAAATAAAAATGTTTTTATTCTCTTTGTTGTCTGTTCTCGCTCTTCATATTTTTTTTATTATCGTGGCGATCGATACCGATGATCATGCTGTTGGTTTGTTATTTAGTTTTTAGTAGAAATATGATAATGGAAGTAGAAGGAAGGGAGCAAATAAATAATTTTTATTTTTTGCTTTTTAAATGAATGAATGTTATGAAAATAATTTTTTATTTTTTCCTATGAATGTATGTGCTATAATAAACTTTCATTTAATACGTACACACATTCAAATATTTTTTGTTTTGCAAATGACGTAAAAGTAGAATATAATTATCATGTGTTGTTGTTTCTACAAATTTATTTTTCCTCGCCCTTTAAATATTATGAACAGAAAAAAGAAATTTTAAATTCCTTTTTTGTTTCTTCATTATGTTACAATGATCGTGTACTTTCGACTGCAAAATATTAATATGTTTATAGATGATAATTAATATTACATATGTATATATGATAGATCTAATATACATTAAAAATGCAGGTAGCGAATTATTTTACGATTTAAGTATGAACTGCATTATGGGCAAATTAATTAAATTTTTAATATTTCTTAGCGGTTGAACAGATGATTGATTTATTTAATGAAAATTTGATACCTCGAAGTTGGATCCTTAAAATTTATGCTGATTACGCATACTTTGACGAATGAATAATTACAACTTAGTTGGTTTAGGTGGGATTATTTCACTTATTTAAGTGATTTTCTGGAACATGGAAATAGTTCACTAATATTAACCTTCTTACTTTCCCCAAATCATTTATACACTTTTTGTATTTCAGGTCAATATGACCCGAATTTTTATTTAATCTCGTTGAATCAATTTAAACATTTTGCACAATGAAACAATTATTAAATTAAATAAAAATATTATTTTATTAAATCATGAATTCAGCAAATAAAAATAATAATAAAAATATATTAAAATATTAAAAATAAAAATTATCTGTATTTTCACAAGTTGGGCAAAAATGACATACAAGCGGCTTGTATAAATATTTCACGCATGACTAGATGTTATACTTGTCTTGTCTTGCCCATTTGATGATGGGCATAAATTACATATTTCCGGTTTTGACTAGTGTTGACTCCATTTGTTGTATGAATCGTATTCTAATCAATGGCTCTACTAAACTACTTCCCAGCTCCTCTAAAAATAAACATCCTTTGATAGGTTTCCAATGTGCCATTCTAGATGTATTTTACCGCAAAGCACGAATCCATTATAAGCTGAGATATCACGCATGTTGTAAAACAAAGTCATCGGCCATCACTTTATTTGTCTCCCGATGCTTTCCCAGTATAAACTTGTAAATATCAGACATAAGCATTTTTTGAGTTACACAGTGCCCATATTTTTATGTCGTATTTAGCAGCCTTGCTTGGAATATATTATTGGAAGGGACAACACCCGCGAAATGGCACCAGCTGCTCATCTACCGTAAGATTCACCTTGTGCTTATAATGATCTGGCAAAATTTCAAACCATTTATCCGATATTTCCTCAATAGGCGCAAGTTTGTCCCTTTGGCACAGTTCAGTTCTGGTATCTTTGTCGTCAAATCTTACTACCCGTGATATAGCATGAAATCTTTTTAAACACAGCAGTTTGAATATAGGGCGACCAAGTGAAGAATTCTACTAGCTTTGAGTTGATTCGTTACGTGAGCTATACACACCAGCCAATAGTACTGATGTTTGTTAAAAATTCCCGTGTAGATATTGGTTTCAATTCGGCTTGTAATTCAGAAACTCCTTTGTTTGTCATTTCTATTATTTAAGACAGTATATTTCACTCAAATGTATAAAGAAGCTTGTCTTTATGTCCGTGATTCTGGAAGTTGCATACCTTCTGACACCTGGTTTTATATTTATTACATTGGCGCTTGAAACGCGGCTTTGTTGATTGGGTGGAATTGTTTTCCAATGAGTATCTCCATTTTAGGATAACACAAAGTCCTTATCTACTGGTACTTCAGATGTATGATTATTTGATTCATCGTCATAAAATTCTTCGTCAGTAATAAACTCTGACATATTGTCATCAACTTCTGAAGAATCACTATCGTCAACATCAGTTGTGTATAAATGCTCGTCTAAATCACTATCCATTTTCAAATGAACGGACATGCTTCGTAGTATATTATAGTTCCACTCACCGTTACAATTTACCACAGACTGAATTGTATAAGGATAATAAAAATTATTTTTTCCAATTCATTTGGGAACAGGATTTTTGTGAAAAATCCCATTTATCGGGTTTTTGTAAAACAATAGATTATTGGGATTGAACATGTTTACACATTACAAATAAATAAATATGTGTTATGTATTGTATGTTCTTTATAAATGTTGAACTTATATGGAATTTATATTTCTACAAATGAATGAAGGATCATATGTGCAACAAACACATTATACCATAAACTGTTAAATTATCTTTTTTTTTAATTCAACATGAAAATAAAGTATTTGATGAAAAGTCACTAATAGTTAATCGTACTTAAAGAACATTTTATTAACAACTAAAATAAACTTCGGGTCAATGAAAAATCTAATTTGATGGCAGGAAATAGAATCTATGATTTTTTGTTTTAAATTAATAAGTTCAAACCAAATGGAACTGGTTTTATAACCAAATTTAATAAATGATTATATTGAAGTGCATTTCAGGTCTGAATCTAAAGGTAAAGGTAGATTAAAAAAATGCTCTTCCTGACCTATGTTTGCCTTCATTTAGCACTTCTTCCGCCGAATCGTTACTAAATAGCGATAACCATGAAAATCAGCCACAAAATGAAACTACAGAAATAAGTATTTATGATTCTAACAAGCACGATCGCTACAAAAATATTAGAACATACTCGCACGCCAAAGGTTTTCCTCCGAGAGACTTAACAATTTTTGATTTTCAAACGATAAAAACGTCAAAAAATATGAATTAGAAGCATCATGCTCGAATTGCTTATTAACATGATTTAGTTGAACAATCCGACTTCCACCAAAAACAAAACAACCTTTTATAAAGGCAAAATCTTCTTCTTCGTTTGAAACTTCGGAAGTCACAGAAAAGAAATACAAAAGCTAACAAAAATGCAAACTTCAATGAAGTGGTAAAGCTACAAGGCATTAGCGAGGATTCCAAAACGTTTCTTGGTATTCTTCTACGGAAAAGCAAATATACAGGATTTTCAACTGGTGAAAGAGATTTGGTCCAAGGGATATATTTTACATCTCCTTCGTGTTATTGATACATGAGAGAATGCATGAATTTCTCGTTACCACCCTGGAATTCAATTTTGAAATGGATGCTAATAAAAAATGTATTTTCCGGTGAAAATAAAAACATAATTTTCCGAACTTCCGAAAAAATTGTATCCCTGCCACCAGAACAGAGATGTACCGTATTCTTGTACGACAAACATTTCGACATGATTGATGGTTTTGTCGATTTGGGAAATCGAAGACAATCGAATATTTCCACTCATGTCATGACGTTCATGGTTCGAGAAATATTTGCCAAATACAAATATCCTATATCATATTATGCTCCCGAGAATGGGATATCTGGAACAGATTTAGTCGAGTTAATTACAAAAAATATCGAAAATGCTCGGCTCGCGAAATGGGTTTTGAAGAGCCACCATATGCGATCAAGGATGAAACAACCGGAAGGTTGTATGCCTTAGATGGAGTACCATCTAATAAACCTTCTTTCAATGTCGAAGGTAAAAATGTGTTGGCATTTTATGATGGTATTATTTAAGTCAATCCGGAATAATTTAATTGTAGCCGATATAATAACACCAAATGGCACCGGAAGTTGGAAGGTTATAAAAGAGTTGTATGAAATGGAACGTCATAGTATCACCAAGCTCTACCCAAAATTGCAGGAGAAACACATTAACCCAACAAACATGCAAAAAATTACGGTTTGCACTGCTGTCCAAATTTTTAGCAACACTGTAGCGGCAACAATATGAACAAACCGTTTGTAATACGAACCGCAAACTTTGTAGAAAAATTGAATAAGCTCTGGGATGATCTAAACAGTTCCGACCTTCTTCCGAGAAACCCAAACAAACAGCCTCTAAGACAAAACAATGCCGTTTATTTAAATATTTAAGAAAACGCAAAATATTAAAAAAAAATCAATTTAATAAAAAATCAAAAGATTTTTGTGTTGACGGGTTGATAATGACATTAAATGGAATTTTAAATTTGGCTGATGAATTTTTTAAAGATTATTCTTCGGTTACATATATTTTGACGAAAAGATTAGATCAGGACGCCTTAGAAAATAATTACATTCGCAGCTACCAGAGGAAGAGGAGGCTTTCGTAGAAATCCGTCAATCCTAGAATTTAGCAGAATTTTTGCACAAATATCGTGTATAGAATTATTAAAAAACACAAACTTATCTAATTGTATTGATGATGAAGACGGATTATTAATGGTCGTTGAAGATCTCCAGCACAACGATCCGATAGATAACGACAATTTACTTAAATTGGGCGCAATGAGAGGAATGAACAACCACAATTTCCCAGATGAATTAGACGATATTAAATGCATAGAGAACATAGTTTTGGAAAACTAATTTGCATATGGCGGCAAGTATAACGACGATACATCACTAAAATATTTTATGGGTTACATATTCCATAGAATTAATAAATATGAACAGTGTAATGATTGTCAAGGGTTATTAATTATCTCTAATGAAAAGATGACAACAAATACTGGGGGGCTATTTCGGAATTCGATTCGATAACGAGAGTACAACAAGATTCATATTGGATTTTAAATAAGAATCGTTCGAATCACATTCAAATCAAATATGAATCTTGTACTCTCGTTATCGAATCGAATTCCCAAATAGCCCCCCTGAATATTTTATTTACTATAAAAATTATACAGCGAATTCAGATTTTGGAAAACAAAATCCTCCAACAGAGGAATTTTTTCAACTCGCAAAACACTACATTAATTTTTTATGAGGTGTTCAGTAAAACACCATACTTCAATAATATTAAAAATTGAATTATAAAAAAAAATTCTAGAATTAATTGAAGGAGGTGCAATTCAAACTGATTTTTTTGTACCAGAATAACAAATGCTGCGAGCATCATTTAAAAATGGTAGATCATATGATTCTTGTAATTCTCCGGAACCATTGTAAATGGGCAAATAAAAAAATAACACCAAGGAAAAAATGCCAATATTAAAACAATAAATTTTTTTTAAATAATTGATTATGTTTTTACAATATATAATAGAAATAGTACAATAAATAAAACTGTTTTTGGTATTAAAATGAATTTATAAAAATAAATATGTATTCTAAATATCCATACTCCATTAAAGTTCAAGATTCACTCAATATTTTCACCTTCATGTAAAATTGAAATAATAATTCTTTAAAGTTTAATTTATATAAAATATGTTGAATTTCGTTAGAGTTGTTAGAAATAATAAATTGTCCAGTTCCATTTCATATGTCTTATCATAAAATTGCAGCCAAAGTTAATTTACAGCACAACAATTGCACGCCGATTTTTTATTTAACCTCGCCAATTTCAAAAATGCAATTCACTATAACTATATGTACACACAATTGTGTTGGTTGTACTTCAACACAAGTGAAATTTTTTATCAAAAACTCCATTACATACTATGATTTTGAAGTCACACATTTGTGTGGTTTGGACTTTAATGAAGACATTTTTTTTGTTGTTGATAAAGGGATATATAACCCTAATTCTCTAAGAAATACATATCCCATATCCAATCATCCGATAATCGTAATCCCAAAACGATCAAATTTATATAATAAATTTATATAATAGATTTATAATATATTTATAAAAGTTTGGAGGTCCGGACAATTTCGGTAGTCGATTTATTATGATGATACTCCATAACTTTATGGAAAATTTATTTTAAAATTCCGTTTTAATAAGTCAAGTTAAATTTCACCTAAATTTGCTAACAAAAATATCCAAGTTATTGTGGCCTTATTTCAAAATTAAACAATATTCAAATAAACACACATTTTTTATTACGACAACAATTCCGAAAGAAAATTTGATCTAAATTTGTTAAACAACCAAGCTAAATAGACCTGTTATCACGTTTTCCATTTCATTCGTCCGATAATAGCCTTATCTGCAATCTTGTAATCAACAAAATCTGTTTACAGTAAAATCATTCTGTCTAATTATTTCATTTATTATGTACATGTCCCTTATGTCCTAATTGAATTCGAAATCATACAACCAATAAAATTCAAAACACCAAACAAAATGGGTAAATACTAGAGCGTACTCGTAATTATGAAGTTTAATAATCAAAAATAGCTTTAGATCGTTGTTCTCCTTATCATAATATTTGAACGACAAAGCCAAAATAGTATGAAAAATGTAACTGTATTCCATTACATACTTCACACGAAAAATAAAAAATAATTTCAAACCATTCTTTCATCTAAACAGTAAATATAAAAATTTATTTTTTTTATATATTTCTTCGTCTTCCTTCTTCCATATTTTATCTACTAAATAAATAACAAACCAACAACGTGATCATCGGTTTCGGAATCGATCGCCACGATAATAAAAAAAACATGAAGAGAGAGAACAGACATCAAAGAGCATAAAAACATTTTTATTTTACAAATTTTTTCTTCGCATGATTTTCTTATTAGAATGTGGGTGAGTATGCTGGTTTGTATGAAAAATGCATTTTGTTCGCAGGTTTCTATCTATGTAAATTGATCATCTTTGGCTAGAGGCATCACGATCACAAAAAGGATTTTTTTCTGAATTTAAGCAAATCAATAATTCTCAGCAGCAAGTTTTGTGAAAAATCTAAGAATTTCTAAAATATAAGAGAAAATATACATTTAAACGTTCGAAAACGGAGAAAGTGAATTTTTCCTTAAAATACGACTCTCGAAATATACTAAAATTACCATCATCATAATGCAAATACAGGGTAAAACAAAAAACATCGCCTACGTTGGTAGCATAAATTTTGAAGCCATTTTGTGGAATGTTTTCAGTTTTTTAGTTAAAGTGTTAGAACCCCCGCCCCCATTAATAAACCTTGTTACGGATGGTTCGCAGCCAACCCGCAGTTATCAACCAAGCACGCAGAGGCCTATCTCACAGTGATATTTTGCCGGCTAGATCTCAGGGTAATAGCATCGGTCGTGGTGTAATTAGATGCTCTCGTGCTCCTGGCCAAAGCAAATAATAAAAAGCTGAAATTAAATTACGTTGACAGAGCCCAGTCTGCTGAAGAGCCCCCCCCCCCCCTCCCCGAATAATCCATCGACTCCGAAAGGCCGATATCCAGCCACAAAGAAGCAGCATAAGGGGGTAGGCGTCTCCTCATCAGACCGGGCCTCACTTCACCCGAAGAGACCTCCAACAAATCTCCTTCAATTCACACTTTGACAGCATGAGACCGCCAAAGTGCCACGGAGAGACCGCGTGGATTTTACGGTCGCCCTCGAATGGATGATACATCTGCTGGACTCACCACTCCGACCCTGTGGATGGACTGGCCATCCCAGCCTATACATATGAAACCGACACCGAATGGAGTCTCCTCTCCCATCAT
Organism: Nephrotoma flavescens; assembly: GCA_932526605.1. Classification (NCBI taxonomy): domain Eukaryota; kingdom Metazoa; phylum Arthropoda; class Insecta; order Diptera; family Tipulidae; genus Nephrotoma; species Nephrotoma flavescens. The sequence goes on from OW052222.1 coordinate 146,241,513, forward strand.
ATCGACCCGTATAAAAATTTAGTACATAATTCATTTTGTCTATAAAACTACTAACAAAGGGAAAAAATTTGAGTAAAGGAATAAATCGATAGAGTAAAGAAATAAACCAAATGCCGTGAATCAAACGTCCTGCGATTATTTATGATTTTTAATTTTTATACAAAAGTTTTGTCAAAAGTGAAATAAAGAAAATCAAGAACAAAAAAACCAAACGACCAAGAAAATTAAAGGGGGAAAAATAAAATAAGAATAACGGGAAATAGAAGTAGAAATCAAAATAACCCAAAAACAAACTGAATGCCTTGAAAATTATGGGGCGAGACCAACGCACACCAAGCACATGACAAGCAACCGTTATTTGGGATTTACCGTCAGTTTATCATGAACAATTTATCGTGAGCAATTTATCGTAGAACAATTTATCGTAGAACAATTTATCGTGGAAACAATTTATCGTGGAATCAATTTATCGTGGAACAATTTATCGTAGAACAGTTTATCGTGGGCAATTTACCGTATAACAGTTTATCGTGGACAATTTATCGTATAACCGTTTGGAACAGCTTTAGTATCGCAGTCAATTTTTTTTGACAGTCTGAGCGACGGTAGCGCCACTTTGACCAAGAGCGGAATTGTTTATAACTAAAAATGTGCCTTTGCCTAGCATTTTGGACCTAGCGCCATCTATTGGAATAAAGACGAGCCAAAATTTTAAAAAAATACGTTAAAACGTGCTAAAAAAAATTTAATAAAAAAATATTGAATCTCATTTAAAAATAAATGAAATTTAATATTTTTTTATGAATATATTAAATTGAGAGTGGGAGTCGCACTGCGCGCCGCGCGTAGGAGCAGATTATATAGAATCTATTAATGACACCTACGCTCCTCCCCGTAGCCCTGCGGGGCTTATTAGATTTTAATTTCGGGGGGCGTAGGAGCCGACATCTTCAAACATGTCGCACTGCGTGCCGCACGTAGGAGCGGATTATATAGAATCTATTAATGACACCTACACTCCTCCCCATAGCCCTGCGGGGCTCATTAGATTATATTTTCGGGGGGCGTAGGAGCCGGGATCTTCAAACATGTCGCACTGCGTGCCGCACGTAGCAGCGGATTATACAGAATCTATTAATGACACCTACGCTCCTCCTCGTAGCCCTGCGGGGCTCTTTAGATTTTATTTTCGGGGAACCTAGGATCCGGGATCTTTAATCGGTTAAGAAACTACCGAGTTCCGTCCCATATTTCCATATTCCAGAACTTCTTCCAAAAATCATTCAATAATCCCATTTCCATCCAACATACCCAATCCCATCATAATCGGTTAAGAAACTACCGAGTTCCGTCCCACATGGCAATATTCCAGGCCTTCTTCCAAAAACCATTAAAGAATCCCACTAATTTTTTGATACCACGCATAAAACCTTTCTACGATAAATTGTCCACGAAAAACTGTTCTACGATAAATTGTCCCACGATAAATTGTGTCCACGGTAAATTGTGTCCACAATAAACTGTTCTACGATTAAATGTTTACGTTAAATTGAAACACGATAAATTGTTTACGATAAAAAGACCGTCACCCGTTATTTGGTGCTCGATTACAATATTGAAAATTGAGCAATAAAAAAAAATTATTATGTCTTTGATTATAAAATGGCACATGGGCCCGGCTCAAACTCAAATTTATTTTTTTCTAACCAAATCACTACTTCAATTTTGCTTTAAAACAAAAAAACTCGGCTGACTTATATGAAAAAACTAAACTTTTTATGTCTACTACAAAACGAGACTCAAAAAAACCTCTTGCACCAAAAAAAAATATTTCTGTTCGTGGCGTGGATGCGTTTTTGTTTTGTCGCTCTCCTTTGCACCGCGACAAACGTACACGACAAAACGAGAAAACACAACAAAAATACTTCTCTATATCTACGCTGTTATACCCGCACATGGTCTATACATTGGTCTCGCTCCAAAATTACTCGTCGTCCACGTTTACAATAGGGATGGACAAAAAGAAACTACAATACAAAATGTCACGATGGAACAAATGACTTCAGTGAAGTCCTCACAGATGCCAATGCCGGCATTACAAGGCATTAATCAACTGATTAAAATGAAATTAAAATGCAGAATAAAACTTGAAAACAGTGTTATGACCATGAAGTCGTAACACCCTGGTGTTTTGTTTTTATGGTAGCTGAGATCATAATCTATATACATGAGCAACATACGAATCATAACTGTTGACAGTAGCATTCCATAAATTTTTGAAATAATTTTATTGTGAAATGTTTTCATTAAATTTATTTTTGTTTTTCATTTATTTTTGTATGATTTCAAAAATTTATGGAATGGTACTGTCGCCAGTCATGATTCTTATGTTGCCATGGTAGTTACAGTGTTTTTTTTAAACACTTTTGTTAAAAAGCTGACTGCGAGTTCATACGACGGATAAAAATCTCGGATTTTTCTATCCCAGATTTTTTTTCATTATTTTCAACTTTTTTATATGAAAAGAGGCGTGCCCGTTCTATAATTTACGTGATGTAATTGGTTAAAACGATGGGATAGTAAAATCCGAGATTTTTATCCGTCGTATGAACTCGCAGTGAAAACATTTCACACTAAACTGACTAAATGGAGTGCTACCAACGTAGGCGATTTTTTTTTATACACAAATCAGTTTTTAAAGAAAATCTCAGTTTGTTTGGTTTCAAAAGGTTTAAACATATATTTTCTATTCTGTTTCATAAATTCTTTGATTTTTCATTTTATTTTCTACCGAGAATTATTGATTTGCTTAAATATTTCAAAAATTTTCGGCTGGTTTCAAAGAATATCAGCAGAAAAAGTTTCCTTTTTGTAATAGTGATCCCTCTAGCGGTGAATAGCAAAACACATATTTCTGAAGAAAATTTTCTGCTATGACAAGTTACACGATTTAGCAGTATACCCAAATGATAAAACTTTATTATCAAAATGAGTGTTCATCAGTACAAACGTTACGCTTGGCGGCCCAAATTGAACGATATGGGAGTAGATGAAATGTTGTTTACAAACGATGAAGCTCCTATGAAAGCTGCCACTTCCAGCGGACCGATATCGGTAGGCCATTTTCGGCCAAAGCTCACTGGAATGTTCCAATTTGTGGAGAAAGCTTTAGTATGCAATTTTCATACCAATCTATCAATTCGTCTGAGCCGAATTTTTGTTAAAAAACAGTTCATTTATCAAAAAACGTCATTTCATCTTTAAATTTTGAATAAATGTTCTTCAAGTGAGCACTATTATTGCAAATGCAATTTAGAATATTTTAGTTTATAATCGTTTTTAAAAAAAGAAAAAGCTTCTATAGAAGCTGCTATTCCTTTAAACCGAATTTCGGTCAAAAGTCACTTGCACTCACCGTCTAATAGAAAAAGCTTAAGTATAAAGTTTCACCGTGATCAGTCAATTCGTCTGGGCTCCTAGAGAGGATACAGCCATTTAGTCAAAAAGCTCGAGGTGAAAAATGTTCTTGGTTGCTATACAAAAAATGAATGGGTGTAATTATTGTATCCAACACCCGATCTGGAATACACCACAATTAATTTCTAAAACAAAAAATTGAACCTATCGGATTTGTAATGAAAATTGTCTTGTATATTCAAAAATAATTTTTCCTACTTAAATCTCGGAAAACGAAGAAGCTAAACCCTTGTTAAAAATTTAATCTTCATTGCAAAAAATTGAAGAAGTTCCTACGGAAGCTGTCACTTCTAGTACGCAGATGTTCACCACATTTCGCAAAGCTTTCCCAATTTATGGATAATGCTTTGTTTTATGTCCGAATAGTCAATTCTTCTTGTCCGTAGAGACGCCGTATTTTGGTGCAATAAAGTTTTTCTATCAAAACTTTACATCCTTTGCAAAATATTTGCAAGAAATAAAATATTCCTATATGGGGGATATGCCACTTTTGATGGACCGATCTCGGCCAAACTTATCTGGATCTCCCAATTTATGGAAAAAGTTTAAGTATGAAGTTTCATCCCAACAATCGATCAGTAAATTGTTCACTGAAAAACAGTTTCTTGGACAAAAATCGTCATTTCCGCCTAAAATTTTGGAAAACTGATTATGACCGGTATTGTTCCAAAATTAATTTAGAATTTGTTAGTTCTTAACAGTTTTTCTCGTAAATGATATACTATTCTAAATTCATGGGAAAAACGAAGAAACTCCTATTGAAGCTGTCATTTTCGATGTAAAATCTAAAAATTTCCTATCCGAACTTCCACGTTTCGGTGAAACGGTTTCGGTCAAAATTCACTGAAATCTACCAATTTGTGGAAAAAGCTTAGGTATGAAGTTTCATCCCGATCAATCAATCCGGCTGGGCTGTAAAGAGGCCATTTGTTTGTCAAAAATAATCATTTTCGCTTAAATTTTGGAAAATTGATTTAGAACGGTATTGAAGATCTCCCAATTTGTGGAAAAAGCTTAAGATGAGCTTACATGCTAATCATCAATTCATCTATGGGCAGTACAGGGCCAAATTTTTGTTGAGCAACTTCTTTTGTGCTTTCCGCTTAAATTTTCGGTAAATTGCTCTAGACCGATATTGCTGTAAATTTAATCATATCCTAACCTCTTTTCAAAGCGATAAGGCTCATTTGAAAAATAACAATAATTTTATGGACAAATCAGTCAATAGTAAGCACATACAGAAATAATGTCAAAATAATACAAGAAGATTTAAATGCAACCCGATTATGGGCTACGTCGCAGCTGCACGTTGCTCCTTTTTGTTTTGATAAATGATGATTAGAATGGTGTGGTCGTCGTTTGATCAGGACTGGTCACTACTATTCACTGTAGCACCACATTGCAAGAAAACAATACCGTTTTTATTTAATACTCATCTGCTGAGTCATCTGAACTTTGTAGGCGAATAATTCGAGGTCTTTGTGCAGTATTCTCCTCAGGCTGGTGTAACTAATGGCCAGTTGCTGCCATCGGCGTCTAGTTGATGTCGATGGATTCTGTCCTACACTGTGGACCACAGCCGCAATATTACCGGGCGAGTACAGTTCTGAGCTCGAAGACCACTGCTGCCACCCAATAGAAAACCTTTCCCACAGACTTTCTTCACCAATTTTACTACAGCAGCTTGGCTCTCTTTCACGACTGTTTTGGTAAAAATATAATAAAAATGACATTTAGGCGAATTTTTAATATGTTTGAATCAGATTTTTGGTGTTGAGCTACTTTGGGAGGAGTTCATTAGTGCCATACACATCACTAACGTTATTAAAAAAATTTAAATCTTAAGATTTAGGATGTGTTTATCACTTTATGATTTTCTGAGAAGTCCAAGTTAGAACTATCAAACTTCCCGTTAATGGGATTAACTTAGTCAAATAAATGCGTTTCTATTCAAAGAATTTATAACAAAAATCAATACAGATGATAAACATATTAAATCTCGAGATATTCAATTTCTCAAGAAAATTCTAAATTCTTTGGATAGAAAAGTTTAGTAAAATGTTTATTTAACTACGCCAACTCCACCGAAAAAGTTTTTTTTATATAGAATAAATTGAATTCAAATATTTAAATACTTCGCCTAAATGTCATTTTTGTTTAGTTTTTACCAATAGACACAAACTTTCGATTGCTTTTGTTGGTTTGGTACTAGTTTAGGGCTAACTTCAAAGCGTGATTTTTTAATTGATTTTAACTTTGTGTCCCCTACTTTAGATAGGTATATTGGTGAAACTTTGATTTTTTAATGTTTTGGCGATAAAATGGTTCGACATTCAAGATTTTGCCAGATAGATACCAATGTGAAGGCACATGTCCGCACGTAGATTTTCATTATAGATCTCGGGTGAGTCTAATGAGGTTATAGGAGTGAACTTTTTACTGTCCCCTTCTTCTGACGATAAAATTGCCCATCATTGAGAGATTTTGCCAGATAGACACCAATTGAACCATGATGATTTGAATGACTATATAGTTCGATTTTTATTATAGGTTTGGGGTGGGTCTACTGAAGTTGTAGAGGTGAAATTTTTATTTTTTCCTTCTTTTATCGCTTAAACCGTTCATCATTTGAGATCTTGCCAGATAGACACCAGTGTGACTATACCGATTCGATCATAGCCCATGGCCGTAGGTAGATTTTGATTATAGGTTTGAGCTAGGTCTTTATGGGTGAAATGTTGATTTTTTCATGTTTGGTCGATAAAATCTTTTGGAATTCAAAATTTTGACAGATTGAAAACAATCTGACCATGTCAATTCGATGGAACTTCACCACAGGTATTGCTCATTAGCTATCACTCGTTTTATCGACAAAACATGGGAAACATAAAAATTTCACTCCAACAAACGCAATCAGACCTACCAAAAAACTATAATCAAAATTAACTTACGGTCATGGACCATCGAATTGCCATAATAATATTGGTGACTATCTAGCAAAATATCAAATGACGAACAATTTTTTTGACGAAACATGGAGAAAATCAAAATTGTACCTCTATAACCTCATCAGACCCACCCCAAACCTATAATTATATTCTACTTACGGTTATGGGCAATCGAATCAGCACATAGTCAGATTGGTGCGTATTTGGAAAAATCTTGGATGATGGACGATTTTATCGACAGAAGGGGGAAATCAAAATTGCACCCCTATAACCTCATCAGACCTACCCCACACAAAAAATCGCAACCTATCTATGGTCAATCCGGCAACATCTTGAATGAAGATCGGTTTTATGGGGAAATCCCTATGGGGGAAATCAAAAATGTACCTCTATATTTTAATCAGACCCACATCAACACTATAATAAAAATCTATCATTCAAAATTTCGAATTACGAACGATTTTACGAAAAAAATATTGAGAAAATCAAAGTTTCACTCCTATAACCTCATCAGACCCAACCAAACCTATAAACGAAATCTACAAATGGTCATGAGCCATCGAATTGGCATAGTTACATCGGTGTCTATCTCACAAAATCCCGAAAGACGTACGATTGTATCAAACAAACATGTTGAAAAAACCAAATTTTATCGCTCTCTCTCTTCCTAGGATCGTCATATTTTATCGTCATATTGTAGTTATAAAGTTTCCATAGTCAGACAGACAACGGTTCTTTGGCAAAATATCGAATAGCTATTGTAAAGATGTTTGTTATTGGCATTTTTCTGTTGGAAAATTGATGATTCACATTTTTCGGTTGAATATTGAAGTTAATCGATGTAACCTACATTATCGACTTTGTGCGGTTTATGTCATTTGGATTCCATCACATCTGTATTATCGATATTTTTGGTTGAAGACATTCGGCTATTTTTAACAGTACCTGTTTTTGTAGGCTTGTTACTTTCGACTGGGTTCTCAATTTAATACATATTTTTTTAACTTTCGTCTGAAGTAGTCGAAACACTATCTGCATTATCGACGCTTGCCATTTTCGGACATAATTTTTTTAAACTTTCGTCTGAACTAGTAGAGGCACTATCTGCATTATCGACTTTTGCCATTTTCGGCTCGAAACTTTTGGTTAACTTTAACAGTATGACTTATGGTCAGGTTAGTTTTGGAAAAATTTCACTTTACTATACAGGCATGTGAAGAATTTTATTTACTGGTTAGTGTTGCCTGATGATAATTTTTTATTTGCTTTGATAGGATCATAAATGACAGCACTGGCTTTTTTGATAGTTACATTTTTCGTGGTAAAGTCGTATTCGGTGAAGAATTTACTCGTACTATATTTGTAGACAATACGATGAAAGCGAAAAGCTTTATAAAAAAGCGTAGGTTTACGTATAATGAAAAAAAAAATATTGTTATCATAAATTATCTAATTTAAGTACGCCAGGGGATTATAGTATCAAATGACAACATTTAATTTATATCACTGTTATTGTTCTGAATTCGCACCGTAACAAAATCATCTTTTAAGCTTTTTAATCTTGATCTTAATCTGCATTTTGCCAAATTTTATTTTATTTCTTATTAATTATGATGATCATAAAATAAATATATATATATATTTCAGTTTTATATTATATCACATAATAATCAAAAAGCATTTTTATGAAAATCCGGATTCAACTGTCAAAGTTACGTATTGTATAACGAACCAAAACAACAAAATAAATTTTTCGTGTTTGTTATCATTATTAATGGCGGGATTATCATAATGGGTTGTCATTCTAAATTAGTTTTTGAGCATTTTAGATCAAATTGTTTAGATTTTGCATATTTGCAAAAATAAATTTTACGATTTCCGTGCTATAAATTTTGTTTTGATGAAGTTTTTGATGCTATAAAATTCGTTATAACTGCACGTGGATCAATAAAATTTTCTCAACCCACATTATTAACCTTTCCACGAACGATCATAATCATTCAAGTTAAATTTAGTCGTTTATATCGTGCAAAAGATTTATCGATTAATGCATAATATGTAAACGGAACTTTGCGGTGACGAAGACTAGAAAATAATTTAGTATATAGATAAGAACATAATACGATAATTTCAGGGAATGTAACAGGATGGCGACAGTGAACCTCTACCCACACACACACACGCATGATTAGCTGTTTTTTCGTAGAATATTCTACTTATACGCTTATTTAACCACTTTATCATTTTATCAGATGTGGCCATAAACTTGTTTTTTTTTCTGTTATGTGTAGCTTCGGTTAGATCGATCGATTTATAACAACAAAAATACTATACATCTCGAGTGTATAATAATATGCAAAATTTTGGGGAAATCCACCTTCATTATCATGATTAAATATGCAACATTCCAAAAACACAATCTACATCGAAGAGTTTGTTTTGAAAATTTATGCAAATTTTTTGCAAAATTTTTATGAAGAGATTTCATATTAAAGATCTATGTATGCAGTTTCTTGTGATCATCCATAAAAACACAACAGTGATTAAAATCTGTTATTTTTTTTTAAATGGAGGTAAAGATTTCTTTATAAAATTTACAATGTTTGCAAGGAATGTTCATCGATCATTCGTTTAGAAATCATTATGATCATGGCTGTAAAATTAAAAAAAAAAATACAAAACGCGAAATATATAAAAGAAAATTGTAATTTAACGAATTATCACATATTTTTTTATTGATCGTTAATTTTTTTTTATTATGGTATAAAACAGTATATAAAACAGCCTTGGTCGACCTTGATCAACCTTGATCGTATAACTTGTTTTTTTATTTTTTTTGTTCATCTTATGTTTAATTTTATTGATGCACGATAAATTTTTTTATATAACATTTATCAAAATTTATTGGGCGACTTAGTAATTATCAACTCTGTCTCCATTTCTTGTTGTTGCTCTTTTATGGTAATGTTTACACGTAAATGAACTTTTGTCATCAAATTCCTCGGATTTCGATAAATCCGCTTTATTTACAAATATATGGATGAACGCACCTCTATAAGCAAGCGATCTTTTTAAATGCCACGTTAATTAATAAATTAATTCTTTTAATCACTCTATACAGCGGCAGGCACGTGTATTAGACCTTTCACTGCTATATCAGTTCCTTAATATGGATTAAAGACGTGGTTGATAGTTATAATGTTTGTGGTGGAGATAAATCACTCGAGTTTTCTGTAAAGCTTCACGTTAGGTTTTTATGGATCAGCAGTTTGATGAATTTTAAAAAAGTTTTAATCGACTTATGACTCTTTGTCCATAGACCGGTACATGGAGCGGTTCTTCATTTTTAACAGAGATTAACGCTTTTCTGAAATGACTTGAAAGCTTGGACAGAACAGGGATGCCGGTGTACCTAATCTTATACTACAATATTAATCTATATATAAAAATCAAATTATATGTATGTATGTTTGTTCACACAATGTGTAGCTCGGCAAGAGGGTGATCGTGAATATAGTGCGATTTTTTTACAATAGGTAGCATACGAATCACACTACCAAATATCACGAACCCTTCAGCCGATTGTCTTGAAATGTTTACCGTGTATTGCATACCCAGAGCCAACCTTTCGATATTTTTGAAGGGTTAGAATCCCGGAGCTTAGGGGCCTCGGTACAAACTTATCTAAAATTAACATTTTTTTAAATTCTTTGACGGGAATGATTTAAGAAAAGAAAGCTTATATGAAATTCGTGGCATGCTTCAATCCAAGTGGTCCGTCCCCATTCATCCAACCGCTTTCAAACATTGGATAGGGATTTTATACTAATGAGCAGGGTTCCATACAAATATTTTCCAAACTACGCAAAAATCCCATTGCAAATTAATCAGAACTATCAAGCATTTGTATTTTATAAAATTTTGATTGTTCGTTACACCACTTCGTTGATTATTGACCCTGAGATATTGTACGAAACGAATTGCGTTAACAATCAATTGAATGGACCCGTCGAAATAATTTGATGGACACAAACAGATATTTATTATTAATTAATTTGAATTTAAAATAAAATTTTTGCAGTTTTTAAGCTGTTTTCTGTCATTTAAAATGGTGAGGCTTAATCAAATAAATGAAATAAAAAAAAATAATACTTTAGAATAAACATTCGACTAACTCGATTTTCTAAATATTTTAACAAAAAAAATTAATACAAAAAAGTTTAATATATAATTTCCATACAACTTCAGAAAGCAATTTATAATAAAAATTACTTATTCCATTTTAGCCCACTAGCCATCCATTCCAATCAGCAAAAATTACATCTTCTACAAGAAATACCCTTTGCTACAAAATATTTTACGTGTAAAATTGGCTTAGTTTGAAAAAGTACTAAATTTCTATATTTAAAATATTGCGTATTCTACATGAAATGTCCTTTGATACAAATGTGTAAAATTGATTTAGTTTGAAAAATATCTTTTGTTTTTCGTATAATGTTATTTTGACAACTAAACCGTGTCGTCGATTATTTCAACATATTTTTTATTCATTTTGTGTAACTTAATACTGATTTGTTTATGGCTTGGCTTTTCAAATACTTGAACGCCGTTCATTTGGCTTTTCATCTTGAAAATCGACAGCGTGTGTATTTCACTGCAGATATGCAGACATCGAGCAGATACACCACCAGCCACAACATTGGCATTAACAAAAATATCTCAAAGACGCAAAGATGGAAAAGCTGTAGAAGGTACAACTATTTATTTTCAAAACCGATGAATTTAGTAGATTGTACACCGTTCATCCCAACAATGCAGAATGCTTTTACTTGCAACTACTGTTAGTTAATCTACGTGAACGAGCATCGTTTCAACAATTGGTGTCCAATTATGCCAAACTTACCGTGAAGTATGCCAGAAATTAAAATTACTGGAAAATGATACACATTGGGATATATCACTAGCGAACGCACCAATCACTTGAAAATCGCGCCAAATTCGCACATTATTTATCTATATTTTGACAACTTGCTTCGTCTAATCCGAAAGATTTGTGGGAAAATACAAACATCAAATGAGTAAAGATATTTTACATCGAGTGCGGACAGCCAGCAACAATGCAATCATGCAATTCTCACCAGAAATGTATAACGAAGCGCTAATCAGGATTGAGAACAAGTGTTTATCAATCGTTAACAGAACCCTCATTCAATTTCGAATGGATTCATCGACTCGATTAGCAGAGGACGTATACGGTCAAGGTTTGCACAGAGATCAGCAATTTAATGTCAATGATCTGTAAACATTAACTCAAACAACACAATGCATTAACTGTATATCATAAATGTAATCTCACAACAAATTAGCGGTTTGTTTTTCTTCGATGCACCCGGTGGAACAGGCAAAACATTTCTGTTATCATTTATTTTGGCGACCATTCGCTCACATAATAGAATTGCATTGACCGTCACATTTTCTGGATTTGCCGCAACTCTTTTGGATGGAGGTAGGACAGCGCACTCTGTATTCAATTTGCCTTGAACATGCAATTTACTGAGACGCGCACATGTAACACAAAAACGAATTCAGGAATGGGAAAAGTTTTGCAAATATGTAAACTAATAGTATGGGATGAGTGCACAATAGCTCACAAAAAATCTTTGCAGCAATCAATTGGACGCTCGTCGATATTTACCACCAACATGCGCGTGCAACTGCAACAAGGCCAATCCGCTGCTCGATTAGCCAAGAAACTTTTAGATCTTGAAAACGGGAAAATGTAAATCGATGCAACATGCAACCCTAAATTGCATTACCATACCACTAGATTTTTGTAACTTTACACAGACAATGGATGACAAATTGATTAACAGCGTATTTCCAAACATTAAATGCAATTACAAAAATCACCAATAGCTAAGCCAACGGGCTTAATGGCGGCCAAAAACAATTCGGCCATTCGAATTTAAAGGCTTTCAATTTCCAGTGCGACTCGCATTTACAATAAACATTAATAGCATAAGGACAGTGGCTTCAAGTTTGTGGATTGAATCTACAAAATTCATGCTTCTTACTTAAACAGCTATACGTGGCCTGCTCACGCGTTGGAAAACCCGCCAACTTATTTATGTACGCACCAAATGTCAAAACCAAAACTATTGTTTACACAAGAGCATTACAATAATACTCTCTGTCAAGAAAGTAACAGGAATTGGTAATTAATTTTAAAAGCCTCCTTAAAAGGATTGTAAAAAATCTTTTTGACGCTAACAGAGCAATAGAAAACTTTACTTTTGCCATACAAGTTTGTTTGAAAATAAAACTTGAGATAATTTTTTTCCCGTTTTTACCTTAAGGAAAAAGTTAGCAAACTCTAAACCTTTGCCTTAAGAAAAGAGTAATGAAGTTAGCTACATTTCAAAAACAGTTTTTTTTTGTCATTTTCCAAAAATATCATTAGTATGAAGACAAATAAAACGAAATTGGCTTCAATTTAATTTTTTTTGCTCATTGTGAGAAATACTCTTAAGGTAAAAGTTTAAGGCAAAAGGTACAGGCAATTTTTTTTCTATTGTGAGAGCTCTGTAAGTTGGCGCAACTGTTCTCTATATTGACGTGAAATTTGTGTCACTCTATTTTGTCAGTTTGTCTCAAGTATGTTTTGCGATTTTTATAATGAGCATGGAACAAATAATTTTTCTCAAAGTTTATATTGCAAATAGAATTTCGTATGCCGAATCACTGAAAATGTTACAGAAGCGGTCGAGATGTGATGGAAGATTTGCCTCGCTCTGGTCGGCCTCTCCGAAGTTAACATCAATAAAGTGAAGGAAATGGTGACAGAAAATCGTCATATAGATTTGAGAGGGACAGACGCTGAAGTTTCTGTGACTCACGCATCAATTCGTACCATTGTACACCATTGAATAGAAATAGTATAGAAACGTGTTGCCACCCGACTTGCTTCGAAAGACCTGAATTTTCTTCGTGAACTCAATCGTGTAATGGTCGCAGAAGATATTCTAGAACGACTCAATTCCAGTTCATAAAACGCATCATAACTGGTGATGGTGCATGGGTTTATGAGTTTGACATGCAAACCAGTCAATATGCTTCGGAATGGTGCCTTCCAACTGAGCCGAAACCTAAAAAACAACGTCAAAGTCGATCAAAAGTGAAGATAATGTTAACAGTTTTCTTTGATTATCTCGGTGTTGTGCACTCGGAATTTTTGCCAAAACTTCCGACTGTAAATAACTAGCAATATCTGGGCGTTATGTAGCATTTGAGAGAACAATTACGTTGAAAAGGACCGCAGGTTTGTGAAAAGAACCCTCATGGATTTTGCACAACGTCACTACACCTCTCGCAAGTCTATCATTGTGAACGAATTTCCGCCCAAAAACTCAACAAATATCATCGAACAACCACCGTATTCTCTTGATATGGCTCCGGCTGGCTTTTTCTCTTTTTTCTCTTTCTCTTTCCATTTTATTTTTCGATATAAAAACGTTGTTGTGTATGTACGTCTGACCATCACGGCTGAATCACTGACGCTACCCAACTTATATTCGCACCATAATATGTTCGTGTAGTGCCCCGGATTGTTTTTGTTTGTGTTAGACCTCTCCTAGGTGGGGGAGGGGTCGATTTTTCTAAAATTCTTATTTATAGACCGACCTAGGTCAAATTCACACCATATAATATCTAAATAAATGGACAGTCGTTGGTAAAATTTGGAGATATTTACGAAAATGTAGTTTTCCTGTATACAATAACCAGAATGGTATTGAAATAGATAATAGATGGGTTGTACCGTATTGTCCTCTTCTATCGAAAACCAACAAAGCACATATAAATGTAGAATTTTGCACCTCTGTTAAATCTATTAAATACACCTGTAAATATGTGCACAAAGGCAGCGACATGTCCGTTTTTGCTGTCCAAAATGCTAATGAAAATGACGAAGTTGCGCGTTACCAAATGGGCAGGTATATAAGCAGTAATGAGGAAGTCCAGCTGTCACTCATGTAGCCAACCATCTTGAAAATGGGCAACGCGTTTACTTCACAGAAGAAAATGCAGTTAGTTGTTCAAGGATTTTGGATGTTTCGCAAAAAAATACTTTATTCAGACGTACCAACTTATTTTTCATGGAATTCGTCAAAAAAAATTATGGGAACTAAGTTCTCCTTTACTTTATCAAGGAGATTCTCATTGGGGTTCGACTTTTACCGGTGCTCTTCTTATGTGCATTGTGCAATTATAGGGACTTTCGATTGACCTGAATTAACAGAATTGCAATTGAGTTACTATTCAGATAATTGAGTTACTATTCACTTAATTGAGCTACTGAAGTGAATTGGGTGTTCGAATCGCACCTTTTCATTTTTGATAAATGTCAAAAATTATTTTAAATTTAATTCTTTTTTATTGAAATTTGTTTAATTTTATAAATAGAAAAAAACGCACTTTAAAAAAAACGGAGAATGAACGTAAAACCAATAAATGTCAAAAATACAACAAAAACAACCTATCTGATTTAACTACACGAGCAAAATATCTCTTCAATTAATTCAGTTAATTCAGTAGCTCAATTTTTTAACTGAAGTGAAGAGGTACTAATCGAACGCTCAATTCACTTCAGTTGATTCAGATAATTCAGATAATTTTGTTAATTCAGGTCAATCGAAAGTCCCTTATATTGACAACATGTTCCAAATAACCCAAATGAATTATGGGAGAAATTTAAGGACGCCATGAGTGAGAAAATTTTACATGCACAACCTACAATTATGAAAATCCATTTTTAGATTATACACCAGCAATGTATAATGAAGCATTAATAAAATTGGAAGACTTCTTGATTGTTTCAAAAGAATCACTAATTACATTGGGATTATCATCACTCAATCGCCTGGCAAGTGATTTATTTAATCGAGATTAATAACGAGAACAATCATGTATTATTGATGATTTGAATGAATATGTTCAAACACATATGAATCACAATTATTGGCAGAACTGGATTTTTTTTTTGACAATTTTTAAATTTTTGATTCTGTACTGCTTGCAGTCACTGCAAAAGAAGGTGGATTTTTCTTTTTGGATGCTCCATATGGCACTGGCCAAATATTTTTGATTTCCCTCATCTTGGCTAAAAAATGTTCTCAGAGTGAGATTACTTTGACCATCGCTTCATCAGGTATTGCTGCTACTTTATTGGATGGCGAAAGAACTGCTCATTCTGCAGGTATGGCTAATATGCTTAAAATATGCCAAATTATAATCTGGGATGAATGTAATGACACATAAACATACATTAGAAGCTTTAAATTGTACGTTGAAAGATTTGAAGGGCAACGATAAACTCTTTGGCGGTACTCTCATTTTGTTTTCACAATGTGAAAACGTGGTTTAAGTATCGAAATCACCGGGTATCAGCAATGGGTTATCGCCAAAAGTTTAACACTCTTTGTGCGGAAATACATACAGCAGTTTGATTCGATCTATCTGAAGCCCAGTTACACCTATCAACGTTTCTGCAGTACCAGTTTCTGGGGCAGCCTCACATTGGTTAAGATTGATTTAGATGATTTTCTGCATTCCTATGATCTATCGGTCCCACTTCTACAGTTTATTGCCCAATGACCTTAACCGTGGCATTTAAAACATGTGGTCAGCTCTCCTTTACCCAGAATTTGGCTGCAAACACAGCCAATTTTAATTTTGTCCACTTCAAGCAGTTTGCCAGCGTTACCAAATGACTAACTACTGTTTGCGTTCCTCGATAGGCCTTTGTGAGTGATTTAATCGTACAAACACCTTTTGCATCTTGGGATTGTGCTTACAGATCTTCTCTCACTTCTTGAAGTGGAAGTAGTAACCTCGTCGATTACTTTGAACACCGACAACTTCTGAATTGCTACCTGACGTCGAAGGGAAGTCTGTGGCTGGTGTTCTATATATTTTGTAGCCCTAGCAGTAGCTTCGCACTAAGAGTTGGGCGTATTTTCGACACCTTCTCACCAAGAGTGTTCCGCGTCGGGTCTACTTTAACTTTTCGCAGCAGATCGGTGAATGAAACTTCCTTACACTTCTTTTTTACGCGTTCGGGCGTTCCCATTTTCATAGTGCGATCCTTCTTCGAGTCAATTAGTTTATCCTACCAATTGGTTTGAACTCATGGTTTCAGTTCTCCGGTATCCGCAATAAGCGGCGCCGTGGCATTTTGTTCCTTTTTTCCAAGCTTCTCCTCGTTCTACCATTTTGAGCTATGATCACATGCTGCTTACTTGTCGCCAGGTAAGTAGGTGAGGTTTGGTACTTCAGTAATATCATGCCTGGGAGTTCGCTGATTTATCCCATTCCCTTTACAGACCATGTGTCCACCAACTGGATATCGATAGCTCAGAGCCCGCTTATCTATTCTCTAAAGCAAGCCTTCCGTTCCAGCTTATACCCGGTACTGGGATTCCGAGTCCCACACTGTAACACAAACTTTTTTCTCTCATACCATTGAGTATAATTTTCGGGTGTTCCTACCATAGCATTTTATCGCCACTGCTAGACGCTCCTGGATTTTTGGAAGATTATACGGTCTCAAATATAGGACAGACGCACCTAGATCTTAAATCACAGTCCTCGGGATTGTCACACCTGTTGCAATTACTATCTGAGAAGCGCCCTGCAGGGGAAACATCCCAATCACTTCGCAGATGCGGAATGAAGAGGATTTGCAAGCCAAACTAGATTGGCTTTTGTGCAAGCAGTTAAAACATATCTCACTGTGATTTCCGACACAAAGTTGACTCGTGGATATGTGAGTCTTCGATGAAATTATGAGTGAACGATCTGATTGCGTATCAGGTTTGCCGCGGTGACCATAAATACTGGAGAAAAATACAGGACAAAAATAAAAATTACAAACTTTAATTTCAAGGTTTATTGCCAACAATTTCCAAATTTAAAATAAATAAAAATCAAATCAAATACATCAGTCTTCAGAACTAGGGAAATATTAAAAAAACCTAAATCGGTCTTAGAGACCAAAATATGCGCGTGAAACTTAATTTAATTTTTTTATTTCTCGATATTATGAATTTTCTTTAAAATATCACGGCTGTTACTAAAATATTCTTTAAATTGTAAACAGTCCATATTGTAATTACATTTAGTAATTAGGAGTGCGTTCACTGTTTCGGCCTTCATTTGGGTTTTTTTAGCGGTCCAAATATTATTCATCAAACAAAATACCCTTAAAATGAGTAAATATTTCCACCCATCTTTCTTCCGCAAGTGTTTTGGTTCTTTACCCATTCTTGAATTTTTTCAGATTTTTTTTCAGGAAACTCATTGAAAACTTCAGCATCATCAATTTTTAGGTGATGTCTTTTTTCAAAAATAAAATCCAAGCTTGCTTCATTCTTTGTCCATAAAGGCATTTCAAGAAGCAACATCCATTTAAAAAATTTAAATTTCTTGAAATGCTGCATCCCACTGGTTCAAATATTCAATACACACGCTGTAGAAATCCATTACGGACGATTTAAATTCAGCTGCATTAATATTTCTAGACAGTTCGGCTTCTAACAAAACATTTTTAACGTTTAACGGTAAAAATGTTTCATTCCTTCCCTGCTTTATTTTAAATTTTAACTGTTTCACAATCAGAGAAACTTCAGGCATTGAAAGTTTTTGTTACTCAGTCTGAGAAATGGTACTGTGAAAAATAGAAGCCACTTTGCGCAAATAAGAGCCAAAGTCCCGAGCACGGATATTTTAATAGTGTAGGATATTTTGCCTGACTGAGAAATACTCTTTTAAAGGTTTAAATAATTTTAGAATCCGCTCGATGGCTGGTTTTAATTTTAGCCAACTAGTGTTGCCTTAACCTAACCCTATCTTGTGAAATTCTACGTTATTATTATCACAAACTTCTTTAAATTGTTGAACCCGAACTGTGTAAATATAGACAAATGAATAAATTTTTACGATTACAACTTCAACGTCAATTGGAAGGCATTCTATTGCCTCTGTATGCAACTATTCAAAATATGGGCAGCGTAATTCATCTCAATTGAAGTATTCTTACTATATAGGCGTCTAAAGTTTATGGAACACGTTATTTTTACCACCCCTAGTTGAACCACCAAAATTGCAATTAGTGTTATCAGTGCAAATCGCGACTAATTCATCGTTTAAATTGTAAGTGTCCATAATATCTCGAATGTATTTTGAAATTATATCACAGGTCTCACTCGGGAGCTGATCAGTCTCCAAAATTTTCACTTGAACTCCTTTTTTCGGTGTAAAATATCTAACTAATTCCGGGGATAATTTTATATTTCCGTGACTTGAACAATCTGTTCGGCCACCGTTAGCAATCGAAAAAATTGCTAAACATTTGCCACATCACACTGAACTATCCGTTTTGGTTCTCTTAATAAAGACAATTTTTTTCCCAGATCCTCGTTGAACACATATTTTCTTCTCGCGGCCATAAAGTTGAGCGTTGCTTTAGTTGCAATGTGGTGGTTGTAACTTTTAATTTTAAAATAAAATCGTGTACTTATTAAATGCGTTGCTTTCGCAAAACCCGCTTAGCTTTAATATTAGAGGCCAATTTTGGTTTCAGCAATATTTGTTTATGAATTTCAGTAGTAATTAAAGCTATAAATAAAACTAAAAAAATAAGATTTTCATAAAACCGATTCATATTACAATTACTACTGACATAAAAGCGATGAACAATTATTTCCCGTTACTGGAAATTTATGAACAAATATTGCTGAAACCAAAATTTGCCTCTAATATTAAAGATAAGTGCGATTTTCGAAAGCAACGCAGCTATTGTTTAATTTACAAAATACAAATTCGCAGAATACCTATTGTTTTATTACGAAACCGCTAAACAAATGACATTTAAAAATTTACAATTTTGTTTTGATGATTAATATCATTTCAAAAAGAAGTACTAGATTTTGTTTTATTCTGTTTAGTAAAGGAGAGTTTACACTATCAATTTTTGTTAAATTTAAATAAGCGCAAAATATAGGGCTAAGGCTGTTTTCGAAACGAATACTTATTTGTGGAACCTAACTTATTCAAATAAGTAAGCTGGCGAGGTGACTTATTTTCTGTTTCTTTCTTCCATAAAAATCTAATTTAGTTGCCATTTTTGTTGATATTTACATGTCAATATTTTATTATTTTAGATTTAGGATGATATATATCTAGAAAACAAATGGACCTTTGTGGATAACAAAATATATAAAACGATTAAAATAAAGATTTACAAGAACCCAATTATTTATATCGTACATTAAAATGTTTTAATTTACACACAGAATATACGGGTAAAGCATGGATAATGTAAACAGACGGCACGGAACTGATTACACGTAAAATAATTATTCCACTATTAATTAAGAACCCAACTAGATTTTTCTTGGTCGCTTTCTAAAATTTTAAATACTTATGTAATAAAAATCTGAGGCAAGCCATTCAAAATTCACATCAAAATAAATTTTTAAAGAATATTTTTTTTTTATAATTCTAAATTGCCGTTAAGCAATTAAAATGGTATTTAAATATTATTTATATTCGTTATTTTATTTAATTGTATACATTAAATTAATAAAAATATCGAATAAAATATTGGTTGAGAATTTTCCATTGAAAACAGTAAAGCGTTTTCATGTTGCTGTCAAAATAAGTAAGTAAACTCATTTCGAACGACTTTGCTTACTTATTTAAGATGGCGGCAAATAAGTAAATAAGTTTGAAATAAGTACTCGTTTCGAAAACAGCCTAAACATTTAATACAGTACGCTAACACGTACTGCATTTTTAAAAATATAATACAGCATGTCGCGTTCAAATAGAGAACAGTACAGTATAATACAGTACGAATGGTCAAACCGTTTGCGATGTGTTTGAGTGCGAGACGAATGCGATGATAACAGAGCCTCTCTGTGTGGTTGTTCTGAATCCGAGTTGGTTCGTGTCTTTAAAATCAACTACACTGATCGCCATCGAGCCGCATCCTGCCATCGTGATAAATATTTCGCTAATGTTTGTGCATCATCTCCCCTTGCCGATGAGTTTCCGGATCCAGCATGTCGACTGGATGTTGATCATAATGATATTTCAAGTGGATTCACTCATAAACCTGTAAATACCGAACGGAATTAAAAATTGTAACATTTATTCGAGGAAGGCGAATGTGTGCGATCGGTTGCGGTGCACATGCAGTTTTGTTTTGGTCCGCTCACTCTAGCAAAAGCATTACGCTTTTTCCACTTCAAAGCTAACAGAAACCAAATTGAAAATCGAACCAAAAGCAAAATTAAGACGCAAAACAAGATCATACAAATTTAGGCGCATTATGGCATTTTTGGGGTCGAAGATTTGTTAAGAACGAGTAAAATTGTTTGTATGTCAATAGTTATGTTTGCGTTCTAATTTCGGTTTTGGTTGGATTTCCGATTTGATTTTTTCTAACTTTGAAGTGGAAAAGCCTAAAACTTTTCCTAGAAAGAGCGGACCAAAAAAAATGTTTAGTCGTGTATTTATTTAGAATATAATTATCCATAGTACCTTGTAATGTTCTGCTGGTTGGGTTCTGCTAGCTTTAAGGACGTGTTTATTTATTGGTATATGCAACAAAAAATCAAACCAACCTTTTAAAGACAAGATTCAATTAAGAAATCTGTTCTACAAATTTCAAAAGACTAGAATGTGTGTAGATTTTCTGGATTGCCCATGATATGGTTTTACTAGAAATGTTTTCCATGACTCTAATTTTAGGATTTGTACGGTTGATATTCACCGATCAGTAATTTATATCGCTGATCCCAGTTATGCTTTGATTGGTTTGTCCTGTTAAAAACCCCTTTGTTGACCCCGACGTATAAACTATCGTATATTTTTTAAGATTATTTTTTAGTGTGCAACATTTGATGCATGCAACAAATTTGGGATTTTTTTTTTTTTTTTGGAAATGTTTCACTTTGGTAATTTACTGGAAATTATTATTTGGAGTGTCTGCGCGGTATGAGGCGCCATCCATATTATTGTATTTGAAATTTCATTGGCGCTTCCAAAACTGATATTGCACGCTTGGAGGTTAACGTTATTGTCATATAAATTATAATAAATCCATATATAGGGGTTCATTCAATTAATAAAATTGCTTAATCCAGCTACCGAACATGACACGTAAGCAACACTTAATTAATTACCAAATTCTAAAATAACTAGTTCTTTTGATTAAATATAGCTGGGTTGGGTGCAATCGTATTTGTAATATGTCACATGCCGTGATAATTCAACATGAGACAGGCGCGCTTTGCCTACACAGGAATTTTGTTTACAATTCAATAACAGTATATTTAATCAAAATTACTGAAATGACGCCAGCACAGCATGGCAAATATCATTATTATGATAATATGATCTATTAATCGTGTTGATCGACTAATCGATCACGATAATTTGCGCATCACATTTTACTAGTTTGGTTCTATAGAAAATCCAGTTGAAACTCTATAAATGCTGGTTGTATATAAAATTTAGCCAAGTTATTCCGCCCACAAGAAACTAACTCGGTCTCTATGGAAATAAACAACGACGGATGTTCAATGTGATAAATCTCAGATTTGCAATTTATATTTTTTTTGTAAATCACGTATATTGTATTTCAATCCGAGATTTTATAAACAGCGCACGCAGGAAATCCTGCTTTTGGTATAAAATCAATCTGGTTTTTATCAATCAACGGTCGGTTATTTAGATAATAAAGATTTTCCAGATATTTATAAGCCGTATCGTTGCAAAAACACCAAACTGTGTATCTTGACTCATTTCCAATCAAAATTCCAGAAGTTATTGATCACTAACATTCCATAAAAAATTATCATCGTAATTGCATAAAATTGCATAATTTTTTACTTTAAACACGAAACGAGATCGATTCATTATCATAAGTGATTGTTATTTTCAAAAATTTTATCCATCATTATAATTTTGCAAAAGTAATTCCCCATCATCAGATCGATAAATATAAAAAATGTTATCGTTAAATAAAAATAAAAATTTGACCATCATCGCGAAAATATTTTGTTTGTTTAGTGATTAGGAGAAATGAACCAGCAACAACAACAACAACACTAAATATTTTTTTTATTTTATTTGTGTTATTCCAAATATTGATAATATTATTTTAATGACATCATCTTGATATGATTTGAATTGATAATAGCGATTTATCACGATGACTCAAGGTGTTGACAAACAATATTATTGTGATGGTACATCGTACATGGTGAAGATCAATGAAGTCATATTTGTTCATCATTGGACCAGCAGTTTTGTGTTACGAGTTTAAGGTTAAATTTTGTATTCTGAGCAACTGTAGAGTATAGTGCTAGAATGTTCCCATGACCTTCATTGCCGCAATTATTCAAATAAGGTGGATGCCCTCTTACTGAGCTCTTCATTGTTATTTTTGCCATACGATATTTAGGAAAATTTTATGAATTAATTCATCTGTGGTTGCTGTGATTTTACAGAAGTCTGTTGACAATGTTGTCACAATTGCGATATACATAAATTGGCATCAAATTTATTTTTATCGTCAGGAAAAATTTATTATGTTGGCCGAATGAACAATTTAACAACATATTTGAAATGCTAACGGAACTTGAATTCAAATCTCCGAAAAGCCATGATTTTGGACGGAAATGGTAAATGACCATTTCTTTACCATTTTCGCTCAAAATCAAAATAGAGATATAAAAATTCGTGAATTTGCTGTCCTGGTTAAGAAGCTTGTCAAACACTGGTTAAATAAACAATTTAACAAGCTATCTGAGGTTTTCACAGAACCTGAGTTCAAATCTCTGGAAAAACGTGCTAATGGCCGTTTACCATTCTTGCTCAACCTCAAAATCGAAATTCCAAAGTTCTTAAAAAATTTGCGGCCTTGGTTAAGAAGTTTCCACCAGATTGGCTGGGTGGGCAATTTAACTTTTTTGAGGTGTTCAAGGATTCTGAGGTCCAGATCTCTAAATAGACGTGTTAATGGACATTACGTTAATTCTTGACAATTTTGCTGTTCTGGTTCGAAAGTTTCAATCCGGCTGGCTGGATGAGCAATTTAGCAACCTTTTTAAGGTTTTCAAGGAACTTGAGTCCAAATCTGTAGAAAGGCGTGTTAATGGCCGTTTGTCATTTTCACTCAAACTCAAAATTAAAATACAAAAGTTCGTAGGAAATTTGCTGTCCTGGTTAAAAAATTCCAATTAGGCTGACTGGATGAGCAATTTAGCAACCTATTCACTTGCTAATGGAGCATGAGTCTTAACCTCTGAAAAGGCATGTTAATGGTCGTTTACCATTTTCACTCACATTTTTAATAGGATTTCAAAATTTTTTAAAAAATTTGTTGTCCTGATTAGTAAGTTTCAATCTAGGTTTATGAGCAATTTAGCAACCTATTTGTAGTGTTCAAGGAACCTCAGTACAAATCTCTAGAAATGCGTGTTAAAGGCTGATAACCATTTTCAATCAAACTCAAAACTAAAATATAAAAGTTCTTGCGAAGTTGTTGTCCTTATTAAGAAGGTCCATTAGGCTGGCCGGCTGAGCAACTTAACAACATATTTCATGAGCTAATGGGACCTGAGCCTTATTTTCTGAAAATACATTGCCATTTACCATTTTCACTCAAACAGTTAATAAAATTTCAAAAATTCTTAACAAATTCGCTGTCCTGGTTAGAAAGTTTCAGGCTGGCTGGATCAGAAATTTAGGTAGCCACTCCAGGTGCTAATGGAACTTTAGTCCAAATCTCTGGAAATGCGACTTAATGGTCGTTTACCATATTCGATCAAACACACAATTGAAATTCAAGTCTTGACAATTTTGCTGTTCTGGTTAGGAAATTTCAATCTGACTGGCTGATGAGCAATTTGGCAAACTATTTTAGGTGCTCAAGGAACCTGAGTCCAAATCTCTTGAAAGGTATCTTAATGGCCGTTTACTATTTTCACTCAAACTCAAAATTAAAATACAAAAGTTCGTAGGAAATTTGCTATCCAGGTTAAGAAGTCAATCTGACTGGCTGGATGAGCATTTATCAAACTATTTTATGTGCTAATGGAGCATGAGTTTAAACCTCTGAAAAAGACATATTAATGGCCGGCCGTTTATCGTTTTCACTAAAACTGTTACTATAATTTCAAAAATTCTAAACAAATTTGCTGTCCTGGTTAAGAAATTTCAATTAAACTGGATGGACGAGCAATTTAGTAGCGTCTGACAGGTGTCCATGGAACCTGAATCCAAATCTCTGGAAAGGCATGTTAATTCAAAAATTATGAAAAAATTTGCTGCCCGAATAAGAAAGTTTCAATCTTACTGACTAGAAGAGCTTAAAGGCTCAAGGAACCTGAGTCTAAATCTCTAGATAGACGTGTTAATGACTACTAAACATTTTCACTCAAACTTAAAATTGAAATACAAAAATTCGTTGGAAATTTGTTGTTCTGATTAGGGAATTCCACCGTTTTTCATTTTTACTCAACCTCAAATTTAAAATACAAAAGTTCGTACGTCTGAAAAGGCATGTTAATGGTCAATTACCATTTTCACTCAAACCGTTAATAGAATTTCAAAATTTTTTAACAAATTTGCTGGTCCTTGTTTGGAAGTTCCAATCATTTTGGCTGGATGAGCAATTTAGCAGCGTATTCCAGGTGCCCACGGAACCTGAATCCAAATATCTTGAAAGTCGTGTTAATGGCCGTTTATCATTTTCACTCAAACTCAAAATTGAATTAAAATTCGTAGGAAATTTGTTGTCCTGGTTAGGAAGTTCCAAACAGGCTGCCTGGATGAGCAATTTAGAAACCTATTTGACGTGCTTGTGGAACCTGAGTCCAAATCTCTGGAAAAGCATGTTAATAGCAGTTTACCATTTTCGGTCAAACTCGAAATAGAAATGCAAAAATTCTTGACAAATTTGTTGTTCTGGTTAAGAAGTTTCAATCAGGTTGGCTTTATGGGCAATTTAGCTACTTATTCGAGGTGTAATTACCTTAATCACTGGAAAGGCGGGTTAATGGCCGTTTACCATTTTCATCAAAACGCAAAATTAAAATATAAAAATTCATTACAAATTTATTTTTCTGGTTAGGAAGTTTCAAGTCTTACAGGTCACTAAATATGTTAAGAATTTTTCAAATTATATTAACAGTTTGAGTGAAAATGGTAAACGGCCATTAACACGCCTTCCCAGAGATATTCCGCGAGCACCCGGAACACTTGTTGTCAAATATCTGGAAAGGTGTGTTAATGACCGTTTACCATTTTCACTCAAAGCAAAATTGAATATAAAAATTCATAACAATTTGCTGGCTAAGAAGCCTTCAGAGAACCAAGAAATTCCTAACCAGAACAGCAAATTTGTTATGAATTTTTATATCTCAATTTTAAGTTTTAGAGAAAAAGGCAAACGGCCATTAAAATGCCTTTAGGTAGCCAAAAAGGTTACTAAATTGTTCATCCAGGGACGTACCTAATAAGCTTTGATTTTTACTCTTTTGAGTAGTTTTAATATTTAGTTATAACAAAAATCCCAGGATATATTCTAAAATGCCTTCCAATGGAAATGGCGGATATACGTTTATCTAATTAAGTGGGCCATACGCCTTGTCTAAATAGAGGGCTGGGGGTTTTAGATAGGACACATAGCTTGTTTGATTAGACAGACATATGGCCACCTTTTCCATAGAGAGGCATTCTAGAACAAAATCTGAAATTTTTGTTATAACTTTAAACTAGAACTACTCAAACAAGTAAAATTCGAAGTTTATTCCAACAATTGTAGGAAATTCTCTTGACTCCATTTATAAAAGTTGTACGGCCCATTTAACTAGACAGACATAAGGCCATCTTTTCCGTAGAGAGGTATTTTCGAATAAACTGTATTTTATTTTTTAATAATGTAATTAATGTAGTTTAATGTATATATTAAAAGCAACAAATATATTCTCAAAATGTATTAAACCTCCCAGCTTTAGTTTATCCCAATTACCTATTTGACCTAATAAAGATTCTTTTAAAATTTGATTTTAATTCAAATAAAAACCTACATTGATAAACTAAATTATTTTTTATTGAGCTAAATTTTAAATAGTTGGCCAACTCTTTCCAATTTTATATATTTGTCTCAATAAATTGCGTATTTTAACAGTGTTTTTTGGTTATTTATTTCACACAGGCACTAAATTATTCTAATGCGAATTCTGATTAGATTTATTATTACTCATTTAAGAAAAATTTCAGGGTTAGCGTAATCTACAAAAGGAATTATTCGTGTTATGATTATTATCTTGGTTCGAAAGTTACATTTGGGGTGGTTGGATGAACAATTTAATACTCTGTTCTAGGTGATATCGGAACCTGAGCTCAAATCTATGGGAGGCAGTTTTCGTTTACCATTTTCGCTCCAACTCAAACTTGAAATAGAAAAATGCGTAACAACAAACTCGTTGACGTAAAGTCATTTACATACATATATGCTGCTACCAATAGCCTCTCTGTACCAGCAAAAGTTCA
This sequence comes from Nephrotoma flavescens, assembly GCA_932526605.1. Taxonomy (NCBI): domain Eukaryota; kingdom Metazoa; phylum Arthropoda; class Insecta; order Diptera; family Tipulidae; genus Nephrotoma; species Nephrotoma flavescens. Next base: position 146,268,563 of record OW052222.1, read on the forward strand.
AGCTATTGCCAATTGTAGTTTTGAGTTTTTGAATAAAATTTATGTGTTTAAAATGTTTTGTTTTTCTGATTTACGCCTAAATGTTGATAACAAAATACATATATGTACAGTCGAAATAGTTTGTCTACAATAGTCGTGTTTTAATATTCGAGCACTATCCGGAGCCGAATGTCAAATTTCTACTGAAACTGCAGCTATTATTCACTGGTGTCGCTATACCATAAAAATAAAAACTAAATGCATCCATAAAACAAACATATATCACCTGAAATATACCAATTGACATTTATTTCGACATAACGTTATACACAAAAAATCCATCTTGCTGCGTTTTAAATTTTTATTGTAAGATTTAGTTTCTATTGGTTTCAGGGGTTTACAAAATAAAGGCCTTTTCAAATTTGCTATTGAAATGGATAGCGCTCCCGATAGCGGCTCCCGATAAATAAGTGAGCCAAGATATTTTTTTATCGATTTTTAATTAAAAAATTGAATGAAAAATTTTAGTTTAGAGTTAAATAAATTAATTATATGCAATAATAGCGCGCTAAATATAAGTTTTGACATAGAAAATTGGCTGTTCCGGATACAGCTATCGGGCGCTAATAAAAAAACACGGCAAATATACACAGAAAATATTGTTTTTGATGTATACAAACGAATATCGCCAACTGTACTAATATGATATTTGACAAGTGCTTGCCGCCATCGAATTTTATAGTTTGTTTTAAAATAAAATGCACTTTGGTTACAGTGGTGAATTCATTACGTATTGATTTACAGTGGCGAAAGTCTACATTTTGTGAATATCGTTTTTTAGAACAATGTATACTATTTTCTCTAATCAATTTCTATAAAGTTACAGCTATAAAGTTTTTACAAATTTTACAATCGCGACACCGTCCAACCGTCCTGGTTATAGGAAGTTCTAATTAATCTGGTTGAATAATAAATATAACATCCTTTTTCAAGTGCTAAAGGAACAATAAATTATCCTAGTTCGGAAGTTCAAATTAGGCTGGCACCCCTCAGCCGAGATTAGGCTGACGACTACCTCTGGTGTCTGGCAGTGATAGGGTCTTCATGCGCACCCTGAATATTTTCTTCAATTGTATTGATTGTATCAATATGCATAATTGAAGTGGTTATTTCCAATTCAGTTAAAGCTAGTTTGGTAGCCATTGATGTACTGGTCATTACTTCGTTTATCGTATTCGTTACAACTGAATTCTCCTATTGATCTCTTAATTAACCTGGAACTGTTGGATCTTTTCCTTTGTGAATTCGTTCGTATTAATTAACTGCTTACTTTTTTGTGATGTTTGGAAAAAAGGATGCGCGTTTGATCTAGCACTCTACCTCTTTGATGCCTCTGTGGACTTTTTCAAGTTATTTCCTTACGATTGCATCTGGCCTATTTACATCCTCCACTGTTTTTGTGACGAGAATGAAATGAATTTTAAGAGAAAAATTTTTCTCCGCTCAGTTAAAGTTTATATTTATATTCCTTTACTGGACGCAAATGCAATTGGTCCTTCCGCTTTATCGTGTATTTGTGAAAACACTGTCCCAAATCGTGTAGTGATGCGTCTGTTGTAAGGATGAAAGGTTTTGATAAGTCAGAGTAATGCAATGTCTGGTCCGTGGATACTATTTTTCTTAGAGTTTTGGACGATTGTACGTACTCTTTCTATGAGTTTTGCGATTTTTTAGTAATCCCGGATAAACCAACGGTAGCACCCCGAAAAGCTATTTTTAAGACCAAGTGGCTTTCCAGTTCGAGACGATTTTTCTATTTGAATTTGATGAAACACTGGTGTTAACTCAAATATTGTAACCTATTTTAGAACTCCCTTAAATGTTTATTATTTTCTCAATCTGAGGTATAGAAAATTTGTCAGCGATCGTTTTATCGTTCAAACCCCTGTAGTCAATTATTATCGTAGATTTATGGATATCTGAAGCGTTTCCTTCTCAATAACTCATTTGGGTTGGTTCCTTTCTTTCCGGATTCGAACTTTACTTTCACGGTGATCTTTTGCAGTTCTCAGAGTAATGGCGTGAGTCGTGGGGTAATTAGAGGCTTTCGTGCTCCTGGCCTACACCGTGGAACAGAAAAAATCATAATAAAAGCAAATAATAAAAACTGAAATTAAATCACGTCGACCAGAATTTGTCGAACGAAACTTGAGGAACTGATATAAACAAACAGTTTGACACCATCGGAGTTCCACGGGAAGACCAAGTGAATTTTACGGTCACTCACGAATGGACGACACATATGCTGGAATCACCACTTCTACCCTGTGAATGTCCTGCCAAGCAGATATAGCGGAGTGACAAGCCCAGCATGTAAATATCACGCCGGCACAGAATGAGAGTCCCCCTCTCACCATGCTGACCCGTATAAAAAATTTGTGATTCATATTCATTTGTTACATATAAAAAACGAAGTGAAACAATAATAATCCAAATGCAGGAGTAATCGCAGTCCAAAATTTTAATTTATTGATCCTAAAACAAAAAGAAATCGGAGGGAAATATCGGAAAAGAGAGAAAAAAAATTAACAACAGCAAAAAAATATTATGGCCTAGCGAAAATAAACCAAGTGGAATCGAAAAAAGAAAAAAAAATATTGTCTCCGAACAATTCTGTTTTGATAACGAGACTAACGTAGACCCCGGTCGCGCACACGAACAGCATCTATGGCGCTCGATTACAATATGATTATTTGAATCAAAATGAATTTACCAAAATTATAAAAATAAAAATAGTAGTTTAAATATTTAAATGAAACTAACTTGTAAAGTAAAAACAAAAATTAAATAAAAAAAAAATCGTACCTTTGACCTCAGGAAAAGTCACCCTGTAGTTCTTAGCATACTTGCTCCAGCGACCGGTGGTCCCGGGTTCGATTCCCGGTGGTGACAAGGAAAAAATTTCACGGCTGGTTTAGGATCAATGAATTAATCACTCATTATCCGAAATGAAAATATGATTATGAAACCTCATTTGAGGCGGCCAAATCCCTTGATGGGATATAGTGCCAGAGAGAGAGAGAGGTTGGCCACCTGCAAGTTGGACGTCATCCGCCTTATACCAAAATTTTGCCTGGTTGGGAAACAGGGAATTGTTGAATTGTTGGGCGTCCTTACGTCGTTATTCCTAGAAACAGTACAACAGTAGTGGCCTCACATGGCCACCCGTAAATAACTTGTTACGACTTCACGGGCATAACAATGCTTCTTACGCTTTACTTCAAATTTTATTCTCATTGCAATCGGTTGAATAGTGTATGTCTAAAATCACTTGTATTGTCATTTTGTGTTGTATTTTCTTTTTGCTCACCCCTATCGGTTTTGTAAACGTTTATTGATTTTTGGAGTGAGGCCAATGTGTGCCCTTGTGCGTGTGTACGAGCGGGTACAATGCAGATTAACATTTCTTTTGTGTTTCTTGTTTTGTGTTGTGGCACGTCACGTTCGATCTTTGTTTTGTGCTGTGGATCAACGATATGTGCAAGAGTAAGAGGCACATAAAAGGAAAAATATTTTTTCCGCATCGTATTTTTGGTGCGAGAATTTTTTTAATCTTGATTGGATTTTTATAAAAAGATAAAGTCTCGTTTTGATTTGAATAATAGACAGTCTCTTGTTGATTGATAAAGAGTTACAACGCATCCCCAATAGAATTCCTTATGACTTTTTCCATACAGAAAAATATGAAAAAAAACTTGAGAATTTTTTTTTTTTCATACTTTTCTGTAAGGAAAAAATCAATGGGGATGCGCTGTTAGTCTCGTCTGGAGAGGCTAAAATAAAGTTCAGTTTTTTTGGTTTTTGGAAAACAATATAAAATTGCATAGTGTAGTCTAATTTTTTTTTTGGATTGCGTAAATAATGTAAAGTTTTGGATGTTCAATAAAGTTGTAAAGAAAGAAAACTGTGAATGATACATAGTTCACTGTGTACCATAGTTACTGTTAAATCCGCGTTTTATTCAAAACATAGCCAAGAGTATAAATAATAGCTTGTGGATATATCACAACCCAAGAGTCAATTTTAGTTTCTTACATAATGATCAATATTGATGAACCAGCGATTTTGTTCGACATTCAACCGGATAAATCAAGATCGGTCAGGAATAATTTAGTGTTCAAAATAAACAAAATAATCATAAATCAATGAACGCCGCAACGCATAAGGGTGGTCTAAAGGGATCATTCAGAATTTTAGTACAATATATGAGTGGCGTGTACTCCACTACATTTTAAGGTTACCAGAAACGCCCAACATTTTTTTTGAATTCGGCAAGACAACGTCCATCCACTTTTGGCGGCCTATCAAGGCCGAATTATCGGTAAGACGAGACAACGCCCAACATCTTCGGCGGCCTAGCAAGGCTGAGTTTTATGGTTATCGGTGAAAGGCACAGCAACGACAAGACGAACAAGGACACCCTCACCCTACAGGGTGACCTTCATGAGAGTTAAGGTACCAAATTTTTTATTTTTTATTTAAATTTTCTTTTAATTTTTCTTTCAATTTATTTAAATATTTCTATTCAAATTTGTTTCAAATTGCCAAATTTTTTTAAATTTTTTCTTCAAATTTACAAACTTTGGTTATTATTAAATTCAAGCTGTCTAATTGAGAACCATGCAGGTAATTTCTATTTTCAAATTTTTTATTTTTTTACGGATTTTGTTTTACTACTATGTTAGCCCCGTGGTAGAATTAGCAATCTTTTACTTTCTCTTTTCTGCTTTGTCGTGGGTTCTGAATGAATAAAAAAACTGTACTGCGATTTCCATTGGCAATCGGATTCAGTTGTTTTCTTTGATATCTTCTTTTCGTTGTAATATTTTTTTATATACAATATAAAATGAATTACTAAATTTTCCGGTTCGGTGCGATGAGAGGGGATACTCCATTCTGTGTCGGTTCCATATTTACAGCCTGGGCTTGCCACTCCCATTCATCTTCTTGGCAGGACATCTACAGGGTCGGAGTGGCGTGTTTTAAGTTGTCGAAGTGTGAATTGTGGGAGATTCGTTAGAGGTCTCTCCGGGTGAAGTGAGGCTTGGTCTGTTAAGTAGACGTCCCTATCCTCTAATGCTGCTTCGTTGTAGCTGGGCATCGGCCTTTCGGGGTTGATGGGTCATACGGGGGGTCTCTTCATCCGACTGGGTACTTGTCACTCTGGGAGACCCTGTCGTTACCGGATGGGCACACCCGGCTATTATTTCTTTATAAACATATTCCTCAAGTTTCATCCGACAAATTTCGGAGGAACATTTGATTTTTATTTTTATTTAGTTTGCGTTTTTTTATAAAATTCTGTAAACACGGTGTATGCCAGGAGCATCGCAAGCCTCAAATTCTCACGACCTAAGCATTTCTCTCTGAGATCTAGCCAGTAAAACCACCGTCTGAGGCCTCTGCGAGCTTAGTTGAAATCTGCGGGCCGGCTGCTGAGCCATCCGAAACAAACTGTTTGGGCAGTGGCTCGCCGAAACCAAAATCAATTTGGCCTCAATTGGCCACCCGTTAATTTTGGGCGTATTCTAGCTAACATACCACCAAATATTCTACAAAAATATTTCCGTTCGTGGATGCTTTTTTGTTTTATATTTTTTGCGCGTTAGCCGTGCTCTTCTTGCACCGCGCGACAAGCGCGCACGACAAAACGAGAAAACACAACAAAAATATTTCTCTATATCGTTTACGTTTACAATAGGGATGGACAAAAAGAAAATACAATACAAAATGTCACGGCAGAACAAATGACTTCAGTATTGCTACTTTCCTACACATGGCAATGCCAACACTATGATATAACAAATCAAACGATTAAAATCCAGAAAAAAACTAGAAAACAATGTTATGACCATGAAGTCGTATCAAACTATAACTCCGTTAATCTTTCTAATATTCCCCTTAACTTTCTTTTGCTTATTTTTCAATTATTGAGACCACCATCACTTGAAAACCACCATCACTCGGCCTTACCTCATTCTTTGGTTTCTGTTTTTATACTGGTCCACAGTACCCCCGGTGGGAGTATGCTGTGTTTGTGTGAAACTCGTTTGAAACAAGAGCATCCGTATTCTGTATAAGATAACGGAAATTTGCCAGAGGAAAATAAGGGATTACGCTACTCGCCACAAGTGGCAGCACTATCACAAACCATAATTTCTTTGGTATATAATTAACAGCGAACATTTTTTTATTCATTTTGTTTCTCTTCTTTCACTAAATAAAACATCCCAGCGGAATAAAATATTAAAAGTAGTCCTTAAAATGACAAAATGATTGATCTCCGAAGTAAAGGAAATCGGTATTTGAAATCTTGAAATTTTACAATATTCCGTTTTTCCGCCATTTCTTAACGAATTACGATGAAAATTAAATAGTAGTATTGGTCAGGGATTTTAAAGTAAGTTTTGGACAAAATTCTAGAATCTGATCATGTTGGACTAAACTTGGCCATTTCATAACCAATTTTTATGAAATTTGGTTTCTAGATTGATTTTTGATCGAAATATAAATTTTAGATGTAAATATGGTGTCTATACATTCTACACGATTAAAATGAATTTTAAGCTGGACAGAACTGGGCTGGTTCTTAATTACTAATAATGTAAAAATTGTGTCGCATACAGGGATAATTCGGACAAAATTTTTTGATTAGAATTTTAAATGTAATTTTTTGATTATCTGCAGCCATATAAGTTCTTCTCAGTTCCTGGCCATTATCTCAAAAGCTTCCACTGGTAACCAATACTTTAGGTTGCTTTTCTAATAGTTTAGGTCAAACTGAGACTACAAGGAGAATTTAAGAAAAATTTATGAAATGGAATTTTCACTATAATTTTTTATTTTCGGCAACCATATAAGTCAGGATTTCAAATCCTGAGAAGGACTTCTAAAATTCTAAAACATAAGTGTTTCTCAAATTTGACAAGTAGTCTCAGTATGATCTTTGCAATTAGAAAAACAACCGAAAGTATTGGTTACTAGTAGAAGTTTTTGAGATGTTGCCCAGAAACTGGAAAAAACTTATATGGCCGCAGAAAATTAAAAAATTGCATTGAGAACTCTTATCGACAAATTTTATCCGAATTATCCCTGTATGTGATGCAATTTTTACATTATTAGAAATTAAGAACCAGCCCAGTTCTCTCCAGCTCAAAATCCATTTCAATCGTGTGGAATGTATAGACATCATATTTTCATCTAAAATTTATATTTCGATCAAAAATCAATCTAGAAACCAAATTTCATAAAACTTGGATATGAAATGGCCAAGTTTAGTCTAGCATGAACTGATCCTAGAATTATGACTTAAACTTACTTTAAAATCCCTGATCAATACTACTATCCCAATTTCATCGTTGTTCGTTGGGAAATCGCGGAAAGAAAGAGTATTGCGTTCCTTTACTTCCAATCAATTTGTCATTTTAAGGATCACTTTTAATATTTTATTCCGCTGCACTGTTTTGTCTAGTAAAAAAGTGAAACAAAATGAATAAACAATTTCCGCTGGTAATTATATAAAAAAACAAATTCTCTTTTGCAATAGTGATAAGTTGTCTCTTGCCCATGCCTTTAACGTTTTCTGGTCCTTGGTTAGTCTTCTCTAAACTGAACTATTCTACCTATAAAAATTCATGATTGATTACATTCCAACATGCTTGCCTTACCCTAATTGAAAATTGCAATGAGAACCTGCTGAAGACTCAAAACTCGTGGTTAAGGCAAATACCAATTTCTTGTAATTTAAAACTCGCGAATCTAACAACTTTTTAGATTTACATTTTAACACCAGTTAGAATAGTTGCTCTAAACGACAAACACTATTTAACAAATGTGGGTCAACGTTGATTTATGATGCTCAAGGTTATTCCATCTGCTAGAATGTACAATTGTGACATTTACGCAAACATCGTGATACGTTTCGGCATCTACAATGTCACATTATTGCGATTGAGCAATCGGAAGCTCAATAGAAACTTCTAGAATATTTTCTTAATAATTTCTTCGCATCTTGACACGAATCTTATAAATGACCTTCCTCCCATATATAAACAAAATCTATCTTGATTTTACACTATACACGAATGAATGACACACCTTACCGCAGATAATATCATCATATTATCGGTAATTTACTAACTATGGATGTATAAGTTAATGACGTTTGATCTTTTCAGCATTCGATAATAAATTAAAATGATAAATCTTTTGATCGCGACACGCGCGTCAAAACTACTCGTACCTTCTTATGTCACGTCTAAATATGTATAAATAAAAATGTAAAAATTTCTAATGTCGCGCGCATTTAATCAAAAGTGGCGCAAACTCAAAAATATTCCGGTGTGATAAACCTTTCTGACCATATAAACGTAAGTATGTTATATGAACAACAACAATTCGAATATATTTGAATTGATGACACGCGAATTGAATGATAGGTAATATATTAAACTGGATGGATACAACTCAAAAGGCCACGAAACAGTTTACATTAATGAATAATTCAGCGGCTCGTATTAGTTGATGATTCAGCAGGTAATTTATGCAAATGTATGGAAATTATTAAATTGCTTTATTTTGGATTTTGGTTTGTTTGCGATATCCGATTGTTTGGTCGGGTGACAATTAATCCTAATTAGCTTAACAATTATTTCAAACATTTTCGAAAAAACTTTCCTTCTATACCAATTGGTATTTTGTTGAGTCACACGCACAAATCATTTCGAAATGTTAGCAGTTAGCACAATAACGATTAGTGCAAACAAACATAATCTATCTTCTTATTGTGATGTTGGGGTATCACAGGTTCTTTTTTTTTGGAAACCCAACAATGACCTTGAACTTCTATTTGTTGGATTATAGAAGTACGATAAATCATTTTGTGCGTATTATTTTGATGTATATCGCAGTGGCGTGCTGACAACATTAATTTTACGTAAGTAAACGCTTTAGAAAAAATAATTAAATTCCGGTTATACTCGACCTTCGAAATTCCTAAACTGGAAGTTTCTGGAATTTAATGGAACTTTTGACTCAACAATCAATTAGTTGGTTCAGTGGATCTTCTTATTGATGATTGATTATCGGAATGTTGATTAATTGAATGGACAAGATGTGCCGGATAACGCCGGTCCTATTCCTGCAGCCTATTTACACATAACAAAGTTACGAGAGGCCGGAACGACCCGGTTGCAAGGACCTGTTAGGTTGCGGTGAAATCGTTCTATCAGCCCTTACGACGTTGGATGGTAAGTAATTTTTCTTATTTTGTGAATTCCTAACACTTTTGTCTATCCATGAAATAGGCACGATTCGAATTATTACTTTTGGTATTTGGTAGTTTATGAAAGTTTTAGCCCAATTGGAACTATTCTTGTTCATTGATTGCCAAAATTATTTTGAGGCTTCACACCATATTGACGTTATCCGGTATGGGAAGCGTCATTATTTTACGTCACTTAATCAAACAATTCCTCTTATTCTAAATTGACGATAGTTGTTCTGCCAAGTTGGTAAAAATCTATGATTATAATTTACCATCCCAACAACACGCTAAATATGTCGTACTGTAGTGGGATGTGGGATGAAAATTCTTTGATCATGGTGATTCTCTCAATAGAGGGTTCAATTCCGTTTTGAATTATTACATGACTTAGCAAATTTAGTTTTGGAACACCAACATCACATTTAGAAAAACGGATCGTGAGTGTTCAGTGTGTTCCTCGGTCGTTTTACTCACAACTAGGATATCATCAACGTAGGTAAAAAGAAATGGTAAATCATTGGTTATTTCGTTCATAAATCGTTAAAGTGTTTCGCTTGCGTTTCTTATACCAAAAGTCATGCGACGGAAATTGAACATAAAAAAGGTGTAGTTATTGCTGTTTTTTTAATTGATCCTCTTAAGACACAGGAATTTGATACTAAGCAAAGCAAAGATCAATTTTTGACAAAATTTTACATCCATATAACTGACGTGAGGAACCATGTATGTGAGGCAATTTGTCAGGAATCTGTCAAGAATAGAGACGGCTTTAACCGCCTATATAGTCGCCACATGTTCTCCAATCATTTTGATCCTTTTTAGAAACCATATGCAGAGAAGAGCTTGTTGAGGATCAAGGTTGCTTACAAATTTTGAGTTGAAAAGCGTCTTTATAGCTAATACAAATTTATCGGGGTCACGTGTGCTACACGGGTCAAACCTTGGTTCCTGGATGAGTTGAGGAAATTATTTTAATAATGAAGCATATAAACCTGCAACATTCAAAATTCGTGATGATGGCAAGCTAACGGAATAAACTGTTCCTACACTGGTTACGGTTGTTGTAGGTTCGATCAAGCGCTTATTCTTCTAATAGACCGTTTGTGATGGTGGAAGGTATCAATTTCTTAGAGGTTAACAAAAACTGCAATACGATTTATTGCACTTCTTAGCGGAATGACCAAGATTTCGACCTTGAGTAACTGTCATTGCGATATTTTCATCTTTTGACGTTTTCTTGTTGACTCGCGTGATTTTCAAACCTTTCAAAACTTGTCCTTATAGTTCGTTTAATGACCTACACAACTCTTGTATGTCGAAAAAATTGTTTGGAACATTTTGGTTTACTGTTTCTTTAACTGGGTGTAGAGAGGTAATAAATAGTTGCGGGATTTGTTCTGATGAGGATATTTTAAGTATTTTGTATTTGTCTAACTGTGGTGGATTTTGAATTATGTCTGAAACTAGGTTCGACTGTACGACACAAATGTTTGAATTGTCGAGCGTCTGATGATATATCCACGCACAGAATATGATCAGTTCAACCTGTTTGAGCCATAACCACGGGTTGCGGTACTAAGAAAATGGTAAGTTATTAGATTCCATTAGTAAACTACGTGTTGTATTTTGGTTGTTCAGTGCTTCGTCCGTAACTGGTAGTACCGTATTAGACTCAACTTGCTTGTTTTCAGTTCCTCCACGTAATGTCCCTTCGTGAGGTAACTTATTGTTTCTTCTTCATCTCCGTATGCCTCCAGGCAAATATTTTCATTCGGATTTGTAATCTGATTTATTTGGCTGCCCATATGAGTGAGAGCTAGTTTCAGGGCGTGTATACTAATTTTTCATTTTCGACTTTTGTGTGGCTGCTATTTCTTTTCAAACGTTCCGTATTTTGATATCTTGTTTAAGATACCGTTTACGTTGCTTTCTGTTCAATGTGTTTTCTTCATCTGTTTGCGATAGGAAGATGAATGAGTCGTTGTCGCATCTCTTCGATAAAGGCCTCATAAGTTTTGGAAGCGCTCTTTCTTGACTCGAAGTATATTATATTTATAGTATATTTTGTTGTTGTGATTTCTTCGTATTTAATCTCGAAGGACTGAGAATAGATTTTTGGTCATATTAATTTTAATTTTCTACTTGTTAAAAAAATACCTTGATAGGAGTAAGGAAAAAAAATTTTATTTTCTACTTTTCAAAGCCTTTTATTATCTACTTTTTAGAGCCTTTAAATTTGTATAAGCGTGGGTTTTTAAAAGTTTTTTTTAAATATATTTTATTTCCTACTTTTTAATCATCGAAATTTTTTAATGTCCAAAAATATGTTAGAATCTTGTAGTGCCATCGGAGTTAAGCTTGCATACAAAATGTCAGCTCAATTGGACTATCACAAGTGGTTGAAAAATTGATTACAAAATTTGACGATACAAACAGACACACAGAGTGAGCTAATATAAGCATGGTAATAATAAAATTTAGCTAGAATCTAATTCAAATAAAAATAAAAAATTGGCACCTTGACTGATGCGCCCTTGTAGCCGTCATGCCACGGATGATGCCACACCCTGACCGTTGCGGCACCTGGTCACCCGTAACTCGTTGATCTTGTTGGGCGTCCTTCGCCAAAACCGCAGAAAATAAGAGTGGCCTGAACTGACCACCCTCATTGAATTGTTGGGTGTTGTCTCGCCTTAACCACAAATTTTACAAATGACCTTTTGGCCACCTGTACCGTTGCGGTGCCTTTCACCACTGCAAAAATATAAGCGACCACGAATCGGTCACCGGTACACCAATTATGTTGGGCGTTGTCCCCAAAAAAAACCCTAGAAGAAAATATAACTATGGGCGCCTTCCCGTCTTTGACCGAAGAACATGTGCTTCCCGTTAAATTTTGACGTACCGTTGATATTTGGTGCCCATAAGAATGTGGCGGCACCCGTTGATTTTTTATGGGCGACTTCCGCCTTTAATCACAAAGTGTTGTTTAATCATATTGTGGCCATAAAGAAATTTCGTCTTAATCTAGGGTTATGACGTCACAAAATCCACTCACAAAACATATAGGAATATGGTTTTTCTTTTCGTTTATATGATTTCACACATGCCCGAATAAAATTATTTTACTTTATTTATAAATATTTCTCTGATAAATCCATTAAATAAATATTCAACAATGAACAGGTCAAAGAAAAAATTACGAGATTTTGACGATGGCGGATTCGAAGAAATGTAGATACTTATAAAAAATGGTAAGCCATTTTCTTTTTTTTTTTATTTAAAATTATTTATTACACCACACCAGCCAAAGATAGTTTCTTTATATTTCTTTTATTACCACGCAAATAGAACGTAATATTTTCAGGCATTTCACATTTTGCCATTAATTAAACTAATTAAACAAAAAATCTTACCAACATTTTAATTTTCTTTTTTATTTAATCTCTCAAAACGAGAACATTTTTAATCACCAAAACCAACCATTCCCAATAACACGAATATTTCGTCTTGTTGTCTCCATTTACCCTTTCATCAGTTGTTTTATAAGTCATCGCATGGTGCGAGGCACTTTATTGAATCGGTGAAAATGAGACAACAAGATGAAATATTTTGTGCCAACCAATTTCCATATCGTTGGAAATATAATATAAATTCAATAGGTTCATGGTGGCGTGGTGTGTAAATACGATGCAAAAGAACAATACTCGCAAACAACAATTTTTGGTATCAAACCAGTTTTAATCTGTTTTTGAAACTTTGGTTTCAAAACCATCTAGTTTCCAAATTTGTCGCAGATCCCGCATAAACACGTTTTAGAAACCTCCTGACACCCAACTTTGTCCAGGTTCAATAAAACCTTTAAAAAATTTTAAAACCGTCCTAAAACGCTTTTGTATGGTTTTGCAGTTTCGTGATTTTCTGATACTACAATCACGTTATTTTAAAACGTTTTTGAAACATTCGACAAACTGAAACATTTTAATAAAGCTTTCATAAACTACGATAAAAACGCAATTTTTAACCCAGACATTACTGGAAACGTTTCAAAAACGGTTATAAATTTTAACGTTTTCCGATTCAAAAAAATAGTTTATTAAAACGTGTTAGTTAATAGTTGAAATCGTTTATTATAATTACATCAAGTTTTATGTAACGATTTGAAAACGATGTTGAAATAAAATTTTGGAATCACACATAAACGCCAAATTGGTCTATTTTAGGTAATAGAGTATAATTAAAACCCAGAAATATAATGTTTTTAAATTGTTTTTATTTGAAATTTCATTAGAATTCAAGTAGTTCTTATAAAAGTAATATTTTTTTATTAATTATGAAAAAACATTAATATATAATTAAATAATAAAAATCACAATTTCATTAAATTATAGTAAAATTCAGAGAATAAATTTAAATTAAATGATATACATAATATTAATTCGGAATCATCACAATTTCATAAAAATGTAAATAAAATTTGATTCTAACAAACAAGTACATATTAAATGTAAAACTAAAACATAATGAACAGTTTAAAATAATAATCAAATTATATGGATAAATAATAATAGGTCCAGTAATTCATTTTACTTTATTTTTATAATAATCAATATTTATTTATCCCGCTCTGCTGCCCTCAATAATCGGGTATTCGCTGATTTTAGGTAGTCCTTTAAAAATCTTATATTATCATGGTCTGTGTAACTTTTAAATTTGTCACGTATAGCCGACAATATCACAGATTGAATTTCCTTGTAGTGCGCAAATGGTTTTTTCTGGCTGACACCTGTTCCAGTCCACGAAAATTCGTTTAGAATTTTATCGTGTACAAATATTTTCATTAGATTTCTCGCGCATCCCCCTGCGTTAGGGCCTCCAAATGTGCTCATATATGCAACCTATAGTAAATAAAAAAGTTTCTTAATTAGTTATTTGTAAAGAATTGCTTTTCGAAATTTTTATTTGCTATATATTATAATAATAAGATAACATTTTCCTTTATAATACATATATTATTCAATTATTTTGGTTTGTAAGTTTATCAAGCAGACAGATTTATTAAATGTTTTCAATGAATCTTTTCGTGCGTTTATTGCGCGACTATACCAGAAAATTTACATTTATTATAATATTTACCTAAAGTAAATGTTATTTTAAATCGACTAACGTTATTTTTGTGCAATACATATTTCTAAATTGGCCAATAAAAAAGAATTTAAAATGGAATACGCAAGTTCCTTATTTTTGAAGTGAGCTTAAACGAAAAGATTTTACAAAATATGCAGCAGGTTCCTTAAATCGCATCAAGTTCAACGGATAAACATGCATAGAGTGTTGATGTCAAGTATACGGAATCACCTTGTCACTATCGGCCATCATAATAAACACAAATTGAAATTAAGACGACAAATTGCTGAATCCTGAGGGATAACAGGAAGAACTTTCTTGGCTTAAGGTTAATGAATAAACTCGCGGAACTTAGAAGTAGGAAACCACATGTGGTTTATTTTCTGGAACAACCAAGAAATCAAATTCTCGAAATAATTTCTTTAACTAAAAGATCGTGATGCACCTAATTCAAACCTATAAGGTAAAGCAATATGATGAATACATTTAGAAAAACTTACCATTTGCCGTCGAAATTCATGGTCGGTTTTTATTTTGTTTTCGCAGATGTCCAATTGTTCCACAGATTCAATAGGAAATTCAAAATCCGGTTTTTCTTGCATATATTGACTGACTTGTGTAGACGAGAGTTTTTGAAAAAGTAATTCTACCGACGCGTGGAGGGCTGCCTGGTTTTTCAAAATTTGCTCGGTTTGCGATTTAAATAGGTTGATACCACTATCCAATTTATTCATTAATTCATTTTGCTGGTCGTTACTATAGTAATCGTTATCTGAAAATATCAAAATTAGTTCGTTTTAGTATTATTATCCTAGTGAGACTAAAATTAAACAATGGTGTGTAATTACAATAAGTAGCACTGGACTGTTTTTCCGGAGCAACTGGTATTGCCGATTCAATTGATTTACTAATATTAGTTTGTGGTGAATCCAGTGATGTAACAACTGAACGGTGATCGTTCCTGAGGTTTTGTACAAAAATTTCATTAAAATTAGCAGGTTCATGGAAAATTATCTGAGATAATATTTCATTTTCGCTGCATGAAACAATCATTGTTTCTCTCTCCTTCTCCAAAGCTTCCTTAAGAGTGGCTAATAAATAGCAAGAAAAAAAATAAAATAAGTATCAATTACATATTCGGTTTCAATAACATGATTAAAACTTACCAATGTCATCCCGTAAAATAGTGCATCGCATGTTAATCCAATACTTTTGGGGTGAAATATATGTTCGTTTAGCCTTGTTAACATCTTTGCTATTACACGGATAATGCAGCATCATTTTATCATCCACCCAAATTCGTGGAACTGCTATACAATTTGGTTTGTTATCCTCGATGGTTTCTACCACACAATACATGGTAGATTGCATTACATATATTCTCGCAAGATTTTATTACTGAATTCTGGACATGATTAAAAAAAATTAATGACTGCAAGGAGTTTGTTAATCGAAAATGTTGTGGATTTATGAAAAATGTAATTAATTTTGTGTACATTTAATACTTTTAATAAGCCAGAAAGTAACGGACTCAAAATTTAGATCAGCTTTATAAATATTTAATAAAGAGGATTTTATTGGAGATTCATAAAAATCTGTTTTGTGTTTTAATTTCCTGCCATAAACTTTAGTTTCAGTTTCTGTTGATAACACATATTCCATAGCAACAATATCGTTTACCGAATCCAAAAACCATTTATTTGCATCAGATTTATTTAGTTTGAAATTGCTATAAATGAGTTCTCTGTCATTACTATAATTACTTTTTGTTTTCGATGGTTTTATTACATAGCTCGTACATTTAGTTTGTTCGGTTATACGATTTGCTAGCTGTTCAAGTGGTTTATAACTTGATCTTAATAGCCGTTTTCAGGTCCAAGTTTATCTTCAAACGGAAAAGCACTAAAATTATCCAAAGGAGCAAATTGAATCACGTCATCGTGCAAATGAAGCAAATTATGAACATTATAACTAATGCTATCTGTTCCATAAATCATTGCACATTGACGGACAAAATGTTGCAAATGTTGCATCAGATAACATTAAAACAGCACAATGAAGAGAAATAAAATGATCGTAAATTTTAGTTTTTAAAATCCCATGAAGTGCAACAGGCGAAACATATAAAAGCAAAGTTCTAAACTCAGTTGCTTTCCAAAAGTGAATATCATTTAAAGATCTGCATTTACGATTAAATTCTAAAGGTTGTGTTTTAGAATAGGAATCAAGTTGAGTTGATATTCTTTACATTTCATTAGAGCTTAACTTAGTCGAAAAATTCCGCTCTTTTTAATCCAAAATAATAATAACTTTTTTACGACGCCTAGGCATACTAGATGCATGTAATCAAGAGGAAACTGTTTAACCATATCTATTAGCAAGGTTTCCAAAATAGAATGCCCAGTATGATGATCGTCTTGAATTTTACTTCGAAAGGAGCAGTCAGTTCTAAGAGTACCCGATTTTGCGAAAAATGCTATTCGATGACGACCGTGGAAATATTCACCTTCAGTGCAACATTTTCCACATCCAAAATATCCGTTATGGGACTTTATACATTTGATATAAGCCATGGCTGGAGCATCGCAAATGAACGCTTCTACTTTAATATAATATTTGGTTCTATTTTTAAAAATTCCGTTTAATATTAAATAGTTCATCTCCGTTACAAATTCTTTTAGGTAGTCATTCACATTTGTTGGTTTAGATTTTCCTTTAAAAACCCCTACTATAAATCGCGTGCTAGTTATATCCGGCGCCCTTCCCAAAATAGGCCAAAATTGTTCTTTCGAACTGTTACTGATTGGAAGGCCATCAATATTAAAGAACAGTTTTATTTCTTCAGGCCAATCGAAACAATTAAGGGAATTTAAAGCATTTCGTAAGCCATAATGCCAATAATCTCCTGGTTCTAATTTATTAATGTAACCAACCCGTTTTTCCGTCCCTAGTAATGTTCGTGCGTCAGCGGGAAGATTATTATTGCCATGGCTTTTTAATAATTTTAATAATACATTAAGCGCAGTATGCGCTATATTAAACTCGAGAGCCCATTATTGTAGGTTTTCTCTAAAAGTTATTATTGGTGAATGAATACCTTCAAGATCTGGATTTTCTATGGTAGAAGACATTCTAACACCGCTTCAGGTTCAGAAAAATATGACACATTTGCAGCAAAATCTTCACTTGAAGGATCATTTTGTTGAAACGCATTCAACAGAGATGAACCGTCAACACTGTATTTATTAGTTTCTTGCTGTGAATTATTCTGATTGACGATATCAATATTTGAAACATTATTGAATTGATTCAAATTACCAGAATCAATTGGGTTGAAGTCGTTATTAAGGATAAACAAAACTTTTCTTTTGAATGTTCTTGGGTTTACGTGATTATAAATAATACGTTTATGCATTTTAGATAATTAATGAACGTGTCTGCGCTTACCTCCGTTAGTTGAATTTAATTTTGAGTATAACTCTGAAATATAAAATATTTAATAATATTGAATCTCTTCATAAAAGTTAAAAAAAATATTAATTTTTGATAACAACAGCACAACGATAAATGCACACACACACACACACACACACACACACACACACACACACACACACACACACACACACACACACACACACACACACACACACACACACACACACACACACACACACACACACACACACACACACACACACACACACACACACACACACACACATACACACACACACACACACACACACACACACACACACACACACAAACACACACACACACACACACACACACACACACACACACACACACACACACACACACACACACACACACACACACACACACGCGCACGCAAACGCACACGCACACACACACACACACACACACACACACACACACACACACACACACACACACACACACACACACACACACACACACACACACGCACACACACGCACACACACACACACACACACACACACACACACACACACACCAATCCACAACTGGTATACACCCACATCTCTTAAAAACAGTCATCACAATATTAAAGCTGATTTTATTCAATTTAATATAAGATTTGTTACATTATCAAACATTACCAAAAGGCCGCAAAGGGTTAAACATTTTTTTTATGTAAATGTATTTTCGAAACATATGCACAACTTCGAGTAAATAGAGAATAAAATTTCATGTTCGTATACGCACAATACAATTAAACAGAAGTGAAAAATTACATGTGTGTCGCAACAATACGGCTTATAGAATATGATTGTGTTTGGTTTTGATTTCCTTACATTTATAAACACATTAAACCTCTCTCACTTAAGGGTATTTTTAAAGAGAATTTATAGAAATATCTTACAAATTGAATCACACGCAACATTAGCATAATTCCAATAATTTTTCTATAATATGATATAATGACCATGCATTAACTTAGAATAAAACATCGTAACTAAATATTCTCTTTCTCAATGCATCATACATATTTCTTCTATCGCATTAAAACAAACTACACACACGAACACATGCAGATACTACACTACATACACTTTTTGAAGCGTTAGCACATTTTATCTAAAAATTATCCCACTCTCACAAAACTTACCGTTATTAACAAAACACTCGCTTACGCTTTTTTACAAAAAATTGAGGTACACAACGATTAAATTACTATTTTTAATTCAAATTAATCGAATTAATACTTGAACACTCTAAAAATTATGAACTTTATTTATATATATTAATAATTAATTATTAATAAAATCTTCACATCACTATTTAGAAACATATTTTTTTTTCAACTACCTTCTCGTTTGATCGCATGGAAACAAATGATAATTTCTATTCAAAACTTTACGCTCTGCACCCGAGTAATGGTACCAAGAAGGGTTTTATGATAATATGGTATTTTTAAATCCTTTTTAAAACGTTTTAAAACAGTATTACATTGTAAAATTTTCGATTTTAAATACGTTTGTTTTGCAGTATTGAAATCGTTTTTGAAAAACGTAAAATTGTATACTGATACGAGATAAAAACGTTTCAAATTAACTGAAAGAAAGGTTTAAAAATGGTTTTATTAACACGTATTTCAAATATGTATATTTAAATCGTTTTAAACAAACCAAACTCATCAGATTTTTATTTTTATTTTGTTTGTTATTATCAAACGTTCACAACAATATTTCAAAAGCGTTTAAAATTAAAAAAAAACGTTTTTTGGAAACTTTGGTTTTATTTTGTTGCTTGGGAAAATTTCTTATTATCAATACTATAAAACAGGTGGAACTGCCAACAGTAAAACGACTTTAATTATATAATGGTAACGACATTAGAAATTAAAAACACACAAAAAATTGCGAACTGAGCAATGTTATGACCTCACAAGACGTCGTAACAATCTGTTCGAAAAGGCTTCACACGTTGTACGAATGTGGTCTGATGGTATTTTGTCCCATTCTCGGTGATGAGCAATCTTTTAGACGTCACGGACGCCTCATATTTGTAGGTTAATACTTTGGCCTCTAGAATGGACCATATGAAAAAATCCATAGGGTTAAAGTTCGGAGACTATGGTGGCCACAGTTGTGAAGAAATGAGAAACGTCAATATTATTACTCCTGACAATCAACATTTTCAAAAAAATTAACCAGATTTGTTCACCCATTCAATGGCACCGTAACGCAACCAACATGGTGCAGCATTGTGCAATATGATGAAATACAACACTATCTAATTAAAGAAAAAAACAAAATGAAACAACAAGTGCAATATCCTGCAATATCCCGCAATACGGTGCGCATGACGCACCATGGTGTAAAATCTAGCAACATCCCACAAAATGATACAACATTGTACAACATGAAGCATCATGTGAAACATCACTCAACATCCCTCAAGATGTTGCCCATCGGATGACCCTCTGAATGAAATGACCTTCTAATTGGTTTTTTTTCAGAAGCCGAATAACGATGTTTACATTATAGGTATTTTATTGCTGGAATTTTTTCACTTTTCATACAAAACTGGTTTTGTGTGATTTTATTTTTGGGATTTTTTACACCAAAATTTTGTTGGTTTCTTTGGATTCCTCACACTAACAGAAAGAAAACTGAATAAACCAGTTCTCAAGGTTACATTATTTTTTTCAAATTTTGTTGTAAGTTTTCATTTGTGATTTGGAGAGTAAAAATACACTGGTTTTATAAACAATATTAATATTTTTTCAATTTAAGTGAATAATAGTTTAAAGAACAAATACGAAATGATAATATTTTTTACGCACACATAAGGAAAAATTCCGGTTTTTTTTATGCAATGTCTAAACGATGAGGGATTTTGTTGCCGAAGAATCAAAATGCGTAATGTAAACACCGCGAATCGTTTTCTTATCTCTAAATCTGTTTTTTCTGACCTACTGAGGAAAAAAGTTTAATGTAAATTTTTATAAATTGGGAATAAGTAATATTAGCGAAACTAGCTGGGGAGATTATTCTCAATTTTATTTTGTTTTCAAAAAAATTACCATTAACTTTTTACTTTAGTGTGACAAAAAAATATTCTAAACAGAAATTACATGTAATTTTTCCGCAATTCCCTATTCCTGGGGAAGAGCCAGAATAAGGCCACTGGTAGTCGAAAAACCTCCCAAAGCAATTTTCATCAAAGTCGTTTGAGCTGAGAAAAAATAGGAAAACGGATTGGGCCCCTGTGGCCTGCTATATAGAACCAAGGCCAACCGCGAATGATTTCTGGTACTCGAAAACCCCATTTAGCAATTTTCACGAAAATTGCTTGTGCCGATGATTAAGTTTGTGATGGTCGTATGGATGGGTTGCGTAAGGGATGACAGAGTTGGTTGCAGGTTGACGCTTTCGTTTCTCTACCTAAATTGACACCAGTAAACTAGTATCCTATTCGTCTTTTAACCTTTCATACAAACTCACGCTGTTCAATGATTCCAATGTATCGTTTCGCGACAACTTGACATACAAAGAGGACCACATGTGTGGACACATGCAATACGATAATCAAAGACGTAGGCGGTAGAACTATCACTGTACGAAGGCAAGTATACCAATGGATCGTATAGTATGGCAGATGTCACGAGAGAAATTCGATCATTGCTAATTTCGTTTGTAACAAAAAAAAAATAATTAAAATAAGAAAACATAAATAAACGTTGGCGAAGTATGTATAAAACGTATGTATAAAACGGCGAAGTGTTTTTTTTTTATACATACTCGTGCACCCTAAAATATTGTGACGAACGGCTAGCAGCCGACCCGCAGATTTCAACTAGTCATGCAGCGGCCTCACACACGGTTATCGGTTATTTTGCCAGCTAATACTAAGGTTATTGGGTCGTGGGGAGGTGGAGGCTTGCATGACTCTGACCTATACCGTGTTTACAGAAATTAAAAAAAAAAACGCAAACTAAAAATAAATCAAAAAAAAACCGGATGTTCCGTCGAAATTGGTTGGACGAAACTTGAGGAACGGAAAAAAATAATTTTAACCGGGTGTGAGCATCCTCCGACGACCGGATCTACACGAGTGGAAAGTACCCAGTCTGCTGACGAGACCCCCCCGAATGACCCATCGATCCCGAAAAGTCGATGTCCAGCCGCAACGAAGCAGCATTAGAGGGTTGGGATATCTCCTCAACAGACCACACCTCTCTTCACACGGAGAGACCTCCAACCAATCTGCCACAATTCACACTTCGACAGACCGCTGGATTAGACGGTCGCCCCCAAATGTACGACTCATTCCCTGGACTTACCACTCCAATCCTGCAACGGTCACCCGGTTAGGTTATGTCCCTGTCGAAATGAGTTGCGGCCATATAAGGAGCCGTCATGCCCCAGGTGCCACGCCCGGACCGTTTACCCGCAGATAAATGTATTGGCCTCGATTGGCCGCCAACATTAGTTGGGCGTTGGCTCGCCAAAATACCGTAAATTTGGCGTTGATAGGCCGCCAAAACTGTTGCGGTAGTTTTCACCGATATCGAATTATTCAAAGGGTCGGCTGGCCAACTGCTCATTGCAGTGCTTTCACCGATACCGAATAATGCAAATGGCTGGCTGGCCACCTCCTCGTTGCGGTACCTTTCACCGATACCAAAACACAAATGGCCTCGACCGCCACTCATAAAAAGTATTGGTTATACGGATTAATTTCGGCACCCGGTAATAAACATGTAAAACACCCGCCAATAAAAATAAGATACACTTAAATTAATAATAAACGGTGAAATCGGTACCCGTTTAATGCGGCGACCGTTAATAATTGGCACCCGTAGGAGTTGCCATATGAATTATATCAAGCCCGCCGATGCAATCAAATCAATTTACACCAGACACTCCTTTCAATATCATTAATAAAATATCGATAACCAATCACGAATTTATCTTTTTCTTTAAAATTTCAAAAAAATTTCCTCAATACCAATATGGCCGCACATTCCAACCATAGGTATTTGATTTTGATTTGATTGAGATGTACGGCCAAGTCATTTGACAAGTAATCCCAGATATGGCCGGGGCCCACCGTACACCTTTATTACACATAACAAAATCGAGGGATAGGAAAGGTTATGTTAGTAAGGAGAGACTCGACCCGGTTACAGACACCTAAGTAGTCGATAGTTAGTAACACAATGACGACACAATTCTAACTACGAAATAATTATTAATAATGTAACTGAAAAATTTCCGGTCATCTGAAAATTAAAAATTGTTATTTAATTCTGCAAACTTATCTTCTTGAATTTTCGTTAATACCTATTTTTAATAAAATCTAAAAGAAACATCTAAAATAATAAAAAATTAAAATTAATAATTATTATTAAATACCACCCACTGGATGCAATACTAATAATTAAAACAATTCTTACTAAAACGCCTAACTAAAAAAGGAGCCAAACAGAGGTCTCTATACTACAAAATTGTCCATTAAAAGTTTTTAACAGGTTCTGAAATTAATCTAATTTTTAATCAAAACAGCATATCTATCGTGTAGCTAATTCCAAATGGTTTCAAAAACAGCTAATCTGCAATATGTAAGATCAATAATGGATGTTTGGCACAGCTCCAGAACCCCAACACCTAAACAAATTAAATAAATCTTTTAAAGCAATCACGAATCTGTAAGATGATAGAACTAATAATAAGTAGCTAACACAACTGTAGGATCCTTCATCACCTAATCGTATTAAATAAATCATAAAAACTACAACCAGCGATAATTATTTATCCAACCCAGAACAATATAATCAAAACCTTCACCAATTTACAGTCTCCCGAAACAACCTAGAAAACCATTTAATTAAAGAAATGCCATGATCCCTGAAAAACTATCTAAAATGTAGTAATCAAAAATGTTCATTAGAACCAAATATATAAGCTTAATCAGGAACTGCAATGAATAATAGTATTAATAATAAACATTTGATACACCTCGATAACTCTAAATTGCAAGCAAAACAAATAAATATAATAATTTAATACTCAAACGTTGAATAAAATTAGATGAAAGAGTATTAGTAAAATTAGTCAATCTCTGAAATCAAATTGTTGAAAGAATCATTTTTATAAATAATAATAGTAAAATGTACCAAGATAAATATATAACGTTTATAAAGCCAACCTTAAAGTCATTTTCGAATCACAATACACGGTAACCATGCGATCTCTCGCTAACATCACTAATCAACAACATTTATGCTTTACAAAGCTGTGATGAATCCACGACAGATTATAAACGTATCAATAAAATTATAAAATATGCAAAAAATCAAAATAACAGAACACTTAGCTGTATTTCCCCAGGTTGATTCGATTGGTGCAGTCCATCCCTCACACGTGTGTTGATCGGCCCTCGTGGTAACACCGGTTTTCTACAATATATATCGCCTTGTCGTTCTGGTAGTGGTAGATGAAAAATCCGTTTCCTTTATATTCATATTTATACTCATATTTATCTCCAGAATCGGTTTTATCCCCACTTTTTCCTTCAGCAGCTGAACCCGTTGTACTCGTATCCGTTTTATCAGGTGCTTTAGGTTGACTGAATTCTGGAGACGGAGCCATTTTGAAATTACACGAATTTCTACTACACGATTTTTTTATATATGAGGGGTCTAAATGCAAAAATCGATATAAACCAAATTTACAATATTACTGGAAGCAGAAAAAACTAATATTTATCAAAACTTTAAGTTTTTATAATGAGTTTATATTTCTAATCGAAGTTAATGTAACTAGCTATGAATTGCATCATATTCGGGTGTTATAGAAAGAATATTAATTTTTTTATTTAGATTATAAATTTGGAGTTATCGGTTTTTGTAATTAAGTATGTATGTTATCGTTTTTTGCATCTCAATAAAAATAAGAAATTTTAAAAATAAAAAGTTTCTTTATTAAAATCAGTTCAATTAAACAATAATTTGGTGTAGTTATTCAAGTCTTAGTAAATTAAGTCATAAACTCATTAATACAAAGGTATCAAAACGATCAAATTAAATTTGAAAATCGTACTGCTCTAACTGGCAACATTCATCAACGTCATGATAATGCTCGGTCGAATTATTGCACACACGATCCAAAACCTTTTTGTAAAATCGTAGATTATTAGAATTTCGCCATTCGTCACCGTAATGAGCTTTCAGTAGAGCCTCGACATCTAACAATTTCTCGGGTTTGACATGGTTACCTAAAGGTATGACTCGTGGTTTTATTGCAGGCAGTTTACTCGATTTTTTCAATACTGATTTTCCGCTATTAATGTTAACCATATAGTTAGGTTCCCCCCGGACGAGAATGGTACCAGCCTTGTCATCTCTGATCAATATCATTATTTTAGCAACGTTAAACTTAAAATGCCATTGCCCAGACAACTTTACATGCTTCTTAGCCTGCTCGCGCCAATCATTTATTTCGCAATCCGTCGACAATTTTATAACTCCCCGAATTGCTGGAAAATGTCAAAATACTCATTAGGTTCGATAATGTGATCTTTCGAGCGAACTATCTTCTCAATATTGCCAAACACACGATCTGGCGGCATAAAACTATGCCCTACAATTGGAAATATGATTTCAACTGCCTCTAAGGATGTAGGTGCAGTGCTAAACCATTTGATTAGCATATAGTAAGCATGGTTGTATTCTTGTTTTGCACACCACATCCATCGGCAATAAGCCTAACTACTTTTACACATGCTGGAATAGTAGTCTCATTAAGTCTGTGATAGACGGCCGATGCAATTTCATTAGAACTTTTAGGTCTGTCTACCTCGGGCCAGGCGTAAATAAATACATTATCCTGAGTAAGAGGACTTTTCGATGTCCCTTGCACTATGGTAAAATTGTATACATATAAAATTGCCGTGAGTAATACGCTTTTTGATCTGGTATTTTAGGCATCGGCAAATTTTTCTCACAATCAAATGAG
This sequence comes from Nephrotoma flavescens, assembly GCA_932526605.1. Classification (NCBI taxonomy): domain Eukaryota; kingdom Metazoa; phylum Arthropoda; class Insecta; order Diptera; family Tipulidae; genus Nephrotoma; species Nephrotoma flavescens. The sequence continues at coordinate 146,294,468 of OW052222.1, forward strand.
AATATCATGACATCTGGTGCTTGTTCTTTAAGCATTCGATAGAAAGCGGAAGCCTTTAAAAGGTGGACCTTTTTCCCGTTATTAATGCATGTTTTTGATCAGGATCTGTGATTAGTTTCAGCCGCTCTTTGAATCTTAAGCAGGTGGAACAAGCATCTGTTAATGGTGAACCAAATCCAATGTTATACTCTTTATTGAATACTGAACGAAAAAAGCATTCCTTCACACTACTCGACTCATTCAATTCGTTGTACATCCTCCACAATTTTTTTATGGACAGCTCGCACGACAGGTATTTTCGTTGTGTTTGCGAACGACAATAGTGACTTTCAGTACATTGTAACGATTCAATAAAATGTCTCACCGAGTTTTTTTTGTTTAGCTGCTTGTGGGATGTATGATCTCCTCCTCGTCTTTCTTTAGGCAGAGTCGCATTTTCATGGAATTGCTTACCAATGTTACAACCACGATTTTTTCGATTGCCTAATATTTCTAAGAATGCCTTTTGGCAAATCCTTTTTTTTGTGTCTTGACAAACAATAAAATATTTAATACTGACGGAACGATTTTTTTGCGAATCTTCTAAAACTCTTCGTCTTTTTGGCGTTTCGGATTGCAAATGTTTTAGAATAAATGTGTCTTGGTCGATTTTGGTTGTGCATTTGTAAAATCGCGCATGAAAATTCATTATATCCTTCATTGTAAGATTGCTACAAAATAGTTTTAATGACCCGGCTATATGTTTACAGGTTGGGAATTTCGGTAAACATTTAGGTTTATATCTAAGACAGTAACAATAGAAAGATTAAACAAACTACTTATAATTTAGTTTACTATTATGGTCGTTAATTACCTTTCCCGTTTTTCTTGATTACGCTTGGAATGGGCAGGATTGCATGATTTTTTTCGAGCATTTCCTGCGGTCGCAGGTTCAATATTTTGTGTAACAGATTCCATGTTATTTAAGGTTCTCAATAAAACTTAAAATTAATTAAAATACACAAAACATTTTGATATTTCTCTACAAATAACTTTAGACGTTACAAAAATGACACTCTTCAGTCTTCACTCAACAAAAACTGACAATACTATGAACATAAATAACAGTTTCCTACAAAAATTATTTAAAAAAAATAAAAACTATGTCACGTGATCAAAAACAACCTGAATATATTGGATATTGGAGATATCGGTTTTTGTATTTTATTTCGGTATGGAAATATCGGGTTTTGAATTTCTGTGCAAAGTTACAATGCAATTAACACGATAGTTATCGTTCTTTGCTAATATACGTTTCTAAATTCGAATTGTACTATTCGAGCTGCGTTCAGTGATGTACATAACTCATTTTTGGAAAAAAGTGGATTTATCGGTTTTTGCATTTAGACCCCTCATATATAATATATATTAATCACGACACACACGACACGTTCGTACGCGACAGCACACAATATATTCACTTTTGCAATCAGTGCTGACATGTTCTACCATCACATTTTCGATACTTTATCGTAGATTATGTCTCGGTTCTTTAGAATAAAATGTGACACTATTTCACATTTTATATCATTTACCAGGTTGCTAGATTGAAAAATTGTGGTATTCTACTCCATTTCTATCAAGAAATAATTTGTTTTCGATACTTGAACGAAATTAGAGAAAGACAATTTGTTCGCATTTGTACTAGTAGGTTGTGATAGCAATAGAAAAGAAATAATTCATAAATGAAACAGTTGTCCATTTTAGTTTAGAAAAATGAGAAATAAACTTCGATAAAGTATCGAAAATGTGATGGTAGAACATGTCACCCCAGGTAAGATTTGCATTATTATTATAAAATAATTTATCATTTATAAAAATTTAAATTTAAAAACCGCAAAAAAAAAAAAAAAATCGAAAAAAATATCAACCGTTTGACTCGAAAGTCAAAGGCTACTCCATGAAATATCGGCCGCACATTCCAACCATAGGTGTACACAAACGCAAATATTTTTATTGTGTTAAATTTATTAATTCCCAATTAATTAGATAAATGCAAATTATTATAAGGACAATAAATAAGGGTATAATTTATTTCAATGTTTTGTTTTACATCATCAGTTTTCAATTCACAATAAAATATTCAGTTTTTTTTTATTTTATTTTCTTAATTTACTCGAAAGGAAAACAAAAACTTCACTACAATTGACTGTCTCTGAAACTTCCCACTGGACTTATTTTTAAAGAAAACCACAACGAGACTGACTTTATATAAAAAATTATCACACCAAAAATATATATTTTCCGTTCTCGCACTTGCAGTTGATGCGCTGCGCAAAAGGTGAAGGAACGTAACGCGCCAAAAACACAAAACACGAAACACAAAAAAAATATTCATCCACATCTTACCTGCTCGTACACACGCACAAAGGCACCAATTGGTCTCGCTCCAAAAGTCTATACATATTTGGTAATGCTATAGTGTGGTTAATCTGACATAACACAAAAAATAGCTCCTTAAATTCCCATCGAACCAATCATAGTATCGCCATTCATACTCACATGAGGGCAATGCCAGATCGATCAATAATAAATTACAAATTAAGAAAAATGATATCGGGAAAGGAATTTAAATGTTATGAGTATGACCAATGAGTCATAACAATATAAAAAGAAGGACGATAGAAGTGTGCCAGCATAAGATCGAAGTTGGGGGTTTTCGTTTCCGTGGTTAGTGCAAGAAGAAGGAGTGCTTTTCCGTTGAAACTCAACAAACGAAAAATTAAAACCTGAATTTGGAAGAAGCGGTAGCAGTAATGTGGTCGTAGTGTTTCGAGCGACATTCATCAACGGATTGTAGTCGTGGCGAGCGTGCTAATAAAACACGGTTCCTCATAAAAGGAAAATAGTTAAGGACACACGTAGAAGAGAGTGGTGGAAGAAAGAACAGAGAGCAAGTGTTGACGGAGTGGAGTTCGACGGTTTTACGTCGTGAACAGTTTGAGTAAAGACCGATACGCGATTTGGTTGGCTTGTTTTCGTCACTCACGCTGACCGAGTGTGGTTCTAGGTCAGTCGTAGGTGCAAATTCTGGTTTTATGATAAATGACAATAAGTAATAATTTCATCAAATAATTATCGGTTTTGCTACTTTAATCAGGCTAATGAAGCTACTTTAAAGGACCAGAAAAAAAATTATTTTAAAAATTCAAACTAAATGAATGAAAAATAAATACAAAATCATTCTCATTATTCATTGAACCGGAATTCATGCCCTGGTGTCCAACCTGCAACAACTGGAGTGCGTTCACGAGATTTACATTGTTAGCTATTGTAACAACTTTCATTGTTGAAATGGCGTAGTAGTTAACATTGAGATTGTCTCAAATGTCAAAAAACAAATGAAAACAGTAAAAAGTTAATTTCTTAATTTCTTCATAACACAAAGAGTAAAATATTATGGAGCATCAAAATAATCACTGTATCCATAAAACACAAATTTTTTTAAAATAAATATATAAAAAATTGAATTTCGTTCTTTAAATTACTTTCAAATCTACATATAATTGTTGTTGATAGTACGATCATAATACCTACACCATTAAAAATGACATTGTAGAGGCAGTCTCGAGTAGGGTTCAGAATGACGTTTGTAATGTAGAGTTCGTGAACTAAAAACGCACGTGTTCATTGTTACAATTTAGTTTCATGAATGATTTTGAGCTGTCATTGTTAACAATATTGTAACAATCTAACTCTCGTGAACGCACTCCTGGTAGCCTAACCGGGGAAAAAGTGCATGCGGTAGACTCGCTCCTAACACATAACCGTATATGGATTTATTTGTAACATTTGTCTACCCAGACCTCTGACATATACAACGAAATTGTATAACCTTAATACTTGGCCCCATAAGAAATATAAATAAACGGTAATACCAAGTTGTTTAAGCCGTCAAACTACCGCATTTATCATTAATTTTATATATTTTGTCGCTTCTCGAAATTACGATAAAATTGTTAAAGTTTGAATAAAAAAAAATAGAAATAAGAATATACATAAAAGAAGTGATGTGTACCTACATCGTTGAACATTTTATTGCCATAGGTCATCTTTCAAATTCCACAAAAATTATAATGTTTACTTTGTAATTCTTTTTATTTGTTTAATTAAAAAATATTTTTTTTTTTTAATAAATATTTATCCATATTTATTCGGTGCGTATTACGAACGATGCTAAGTCTTAATAAATAGCAATGATCTTCAAAACAAATACCAACCTATAATTGAAGAAACAAAATAACATTTTAAAACAAATATAAAACAAGGAATGACTTGGCTTAGGTCAGGTTTTTGTTTTTGTATATTTTAATATAATTTACATATTTTGGCTTAATATTTGTTTTATATAAAACTCTCGATAAATACAAGAAGATCGCTAAATACCATAATTATATACGAGTATATTGTTGTTACAAGTTTACAACACACCCCATGTATTGCATCACTTATATTAAGATCAAGATCACCACATACAAGATACTCGCCGTTGGTGTCACCTTAAAATGCGAGAAGTTTGTTTTTATTTGTGTTATAGTTAAATGATCAAGTCACGATCAATTATTATGAGTATATGGTCAATGTCGATCGGAAAATTAAAAAACAATGATAATATAATTATATTTAATGGAATTACAAAAACGTTTCACATAAAAAACGTGATCGCATTTTGTTTATTTTGTTGAGATCAAGTGAGCGATAACTTTTTTACAATTCTCTTTGATTGGGCACAGGACTTGTTAAATAATTTCAGGCTAATTTGATGCTTGCTGAACTCATTTCTGCTTCAACCAAACATCTCCTTCGCTGCTTAGGAGCTTGAATTGCTCCTTCATATGTTTCAGGTTCAATATGCGATACAATCGTCGGCATTTGTTTCACAGGCATACAACACGAGTGTTTATGCACGGAATGATCACGAAGACGTTTCTCTTGAATATTTTCAATATTCAAATCACACAATGATCCTTTTGATTTTAGACGTTCTGATATCGATTTGTCAACACATTCATTGTTCAGCTGTAAATTGTCGACCTCATTGATTAGATCATCACGCTTATCAACCAAGTCCGGAAAGATTTTCTCAATCTTGTCATCTATTTTGAAAATCGCTTATTCGTTATCTTCATACGGGAAAATTACATCACGCACTATTTCAACCTTTTTATTATTTGGATTCCAGACTCTGTATCCTTTTACATTTCCAGCATAGCCAACCAAATTACATTTAGTTGATTTCGAATTAATTTTATACCGCTTTTCTTTTGGAACATAAACAAATACGGCGCATCCAACTCATGTAAGTTCTCAATGCCTGCCATCTTGCTAAACCACAGCTCGAACACGAACGGAGTTTTGTCATCAATAGAAATTTTTCCGGTTCGAATAATTATATTAACAAAAGTATTAATAGCTTCGGTTCAAAAACGATTATCGATATCTCTTGAAATCAGCATGGTTCGACCAAAGTACGATTGTCTCATGACAACAATCTTTTTTCATGAAGAACACAAACACTTTGAACACTTTGGAACAGTACATAATATTTAGCACTACCAAATGATTCAACAGGCATAGTAAATACAACACTGTGAATAATTTCACCGCATCGTGTCTGCTGGGGAATATCACTATCGCGGTAATATAAATATCTGTAGCGTATATCGACAGTATCGCGGGTAAATGGGCAAGTGTTAAAAAAATATAGAAGGCTGTTCGAAGCTACGAATAATTTTTGTTTTTTCGTTTTTTAATTTTCTTTGTTTTTTTTTTAAATGAAGGCATTCAATAAAATCATATTACGCAATATACAGGGTGGCTGAGACCAAGTGTTACCAAATGTGTTATAACAACAACCCTTATATCAAATTATGACATTGAATATATCAATTTTTCCATATACATTTAACATACTGATGACACGGAATATGTATATCGGTTTTCATATTGACTAGGACATTTACATTTAATTTTACATTTATTTTGCATAATCAATAGTTTTATAAATGATCCTTTTTGTATATAAATCAAATGAATTATGGAATAAATATTAGTTCTTACACAACAGTCAACGTGTTTTTGTCCAGCCCTGACTAGCAGCAAGCGAGAAACATATTAAGTAATTGTCAACTATCAACTATCAAATCGTGGAATATATTGAAAACATATTACATTTTATGAAAATCATGTTACTGCTCGATATGACCTCCTTTGGCTCTGATTATTTGATTCAGTCACAACACGAGCATTGAAGGCCTTGGCCAAACGTAATGAGATTCCAAAAATTGTCTTTTCTGATGAGAAAATTTTCACCATTCAACAGTATGTGAATAAACAAAATGATCGTGTTTGGTTAGAGCACAAGTCCAACGATAATTTGGACACAAGAGTTGCCATTCGCAAGCAATCGCCAGCTTATGTTATGGTTTGGGCTGCAGGGACTGCAGATGGACGCACACCTCTGGTTTTCATCGAACATGGAGTCAAGGTCAACCAAGAGGTGTACCGCCAAAAGATCCTAAACGATGCTTTGCTACCTTGGGCACGTAAACACTTTGGTACGAACCGTTGGACATTCCAACAGGACTCGGCACCGTCACACAAAGCTCGAGCGACACAGCAATTTTTACAAAATTGCGTTCCGCGGCTGATTTCGTCGAAAGAATGGCCACCATATTCACCAGACTTGAATCCCATTGATTTCTCCATATGGTCCATTTTGGATAGTAAGGTGTCCACTAAAAAATACGAAAGTGTTGATGCATTGAAGTCAGCTCTTGTTCGAGAATGGAATAAAATTCCGCAAGCCCACGTTCGGTCAGCATGTAATGCTTTCTATGGAAGACTGAATCAAATAATCAGAGAAAAAGGAGGTCATATCGAGCAGTAACATGTTTTTCATAAAATGTAATATGTTTTCAACATATTCCACGAAATTTCAATAAAAAATAATCAAAATTTAAAAAAATTACAGCGTTTTCATTTGGTAACACTTAGTCTCAGCTACCCTGTATTTATCAATATCCACGAACAAATAATTAATTAAATCAAGTATAAACAGCATTAATCAATGCAGTACAGTATCTGAATGAAAATAAAATCTATTCAGTGGTGACCTAATCGCGGATTTAAACCAGAATCCAAAAGCGTATCCAGCAGAAATTGGAGGACCATAAAACAAAACCATATATCCAATATAGTAGATGCAATTCGCTATTGCGTTGATATTGGCCAAACGGAAGCTTATAATTTTTTATTTATTTAATGTTATGTTATCAGAATGAAAGTTGTAATAAGAGAGAGTGTCAAAATGACTTCTCGTATTTATTAGCGTAATGACGAATCCGAAAATTGCCATTTAGTGAAAAAGTTCAAACGCAGGTGCCGCATCGATCATAAATTTCGGTATTCAGTCATGCATTGAACTGAAAATAATGCACACGAATTCGTTCACAAATTGACACTTGGATGACATTTTGAATTTGATACAAATAAATTTAAGATCAGTATACAAATTTAAATTATACAAAGTTATTAATTAATGCTTTATTAATTATTTTAATGGGATTCAATTGTTATGTAAATAATGATAAAGGGTAAGTATAAAGTTAATTCTTTGATGTATTGCGTTTGTGTGCTTTTTAGGTTAAATGTATTTCAGAGTGAGATTTTAGGTAAGTATTGACATGTTGAATGAATTGATCCAACATACCGCCGCTCTTGGTTCAACAATTTGATGTAGTTATGATGTAGGAACTATAACTTCCTTGTTCGAATGTGTCTGACTAGACGTTGACGCATCTTGCAGGTTTTTTGAATCATTTTGGCTCGATATTGGAGGTGTGACCAGTTTACTAGTAGGACGCTTAAGTTCTCCAGATTTGGTTGTGAGAATAACCACTCTGGTAATGTCATCGGAACCAGGATGTAATTTTGTGACTTTTCCTAGTGGCCACGGCTACGTTTTCATCTTTGATTACAACTATGTCGCCGATCTTGATTTGTGGTTCAAAATCCCTTCATTTCGCCTTTGGTTGTAATGATGCGAGGTATTCAACATTCCTATACGCTTCCAAAAATGCTGCCCCAACTGTTGAACCATTTGCCATCTGGCTAGATATGATGGTTTGAGGTGAGTAACGTCGATTTCGGGAATTTTTGTTGTGAGGTGACCATAAGCAAGAGATGAGACAGAGTCAGCACGTCGATGTCTGTGGAGTACATTGCACGGATAGGCCCGAAGTTCAGCGTGCCTTTAGTTTCGCATAATAAAGTGTCCATTTATTCCATTGTAAGTATGGTGCCGCCAATGACCCGCTTGAGATGATATATTTGGCGGATTTGAATCCCGCTTTCCAAATACCACCAAAATGTGGTACACAGGGAGGATTGAAATGCCATGTTATATAGTACCTGGAAGAACAAGCAGAGATCACTTTCGAATTGGATATTAATTTATTAAAAGTTTGCTTTAATTGGCTGCTGTCACAAACGAAATTTGAGCCGTTGTCGCTACGAATTTCTTGGCAAATCCCACGTCTTGCAATGAATTTTTTCAGTGCTCCTAGGAATGATTCACTGGTCATGTCGGCGACCAACACCCAAAAAATAGCTTTTGTGCTAAGACATATAAACAAACATTTATATGATTTATATGTGTCTTTAGGCCTCGTCCCTTTCGTAAATGTATTGGAATTGGACCGGCGTAGTCTTCGCCAACTTTTAAAAAGGAGCGAATTAGTTCGACACGGCAGCTTGGCAGGTTACCCATGTCTAGGTTATTTATCTGCGCTTTAAATTTAGAGCAGACGACGCACTGATTAATGACTTGTCGAACCGTGCTTCGGCCACTCGGAATCCAATATTGCTGTCTGGTGATGGCTAGCGTTAACGATGGATCAGAGCGTGAAACGGGTTAGACTACTGTTAAAGCCAGCCCAGTTTCACAGAATTGCCGCTATTTGTTCATTACCCCATGCGGCTTGGTTCCCGCAGCTCAGTCTAATACAGAGGAACGGTGTGGGTTTTAGGGCACCCAGATAGTGGCCTAGTTTACAGCAATATGAAATCAAAAAAAAATAAGATAAACTGGGGGAGGAGTAAATTGGGGTATTGGACCTCGAAGTAGTGGATGGGCAAATCTACCATCACGTGGGTAGACCTGACCGTGGTTGTATGTTGTAAAAATGTCTAGTCAGACATTGTTACCCTAACCTAATTAAAACTATTTGGCCCATAGGCTTTTAGTAAGAGGGGTTAACAGTGGGATGTATCTGGCGTCAACAATTTCCTATTACCTTCTGTCGGTAGCAACCTCACTATTATATTATTTAGTTATTAGTAAAAGCCTTCCACTCTGCTTAACTTACCAGTACCACCAGCAAAAAAAAAATCTGCACGCAAAAAAACAATCACCGAAAACCAAAACAACAAAAAAAAACGGTCGCGGTTAATTTGAACAGGCAGGAACTACTTTATTAACAGCAAAGCAAAACACACAAAAAAAATGAAAACACTTAGGAACTATTTAAAAACCTAAAACTTTAACTCTTAAAAAACTTATCAAATCTAAAAAAAAATCCAACACCAAATCACCAAAAAAAACTTATTAAAAAAAATGACCACATGTTGGTCTCGCTAAAAACTGACTGTCTCCCCAAAAAAAAAAATTTTACATTCTTTACTTAATTTCGCAGAAAATTTTTGTGGACTCATCACAAAAATTAATAAAGAAAAAGTGTACAACTCTGGAGCTTTTGACGATTTTATTTGGTTTACATCCCAATTATTTTGGACGTTGCACCACAATGGTCCTCCTGTTCGCTTTAAAGACTGGTCCCACGATCAAAATTGGATAATAGATGTTGCTCGTCATCCGACAGTGAATATTGCATCTCGGTGTACAGCTATGCAAAGGTGATTTATGACTGCTGTTTTGGTAGCCATGGACTCTGGATTTTATAGATTCAACTTATAATGAAGTGTTAACTTGTCATCATTATTCCACTTGTTATCACTGGTGTGGTTGTTTTAGTACACAGTTTTAGTAGTTTACATTAGTGCGTTTTGATGGTTCAGCCGTTGGTAATTTTGGTGTACACTTTCTCCTGGTCTGCTGGTTCCTGCTGTTCTTAACAATTGATATACACGACTCTAAAATTCCAGTGACAGCATTATTTTAAACATTTTTTTTTTAGATTCTCTAACCAATAATTTACTATTTTTTTCGAACTTTCAAGGTGGCGCTACCTCAATCCCACTTTGCTAACTTATCTGAATGGGGTTGAGTCAACCTCATCTTTTCTTTAAACTAAACTTAATATTATACTTTCCTAATCTTAACTTCTACCTTAACTAGCGATGCTGGTATGCGCGCGCGATATACCAGCGTTCATTTTACCATTACATCATCTACGTAAATGCGCGAACTTACACAGATGGTCTAATGGGAAAATGGGTGAAATATGCGTCCACGTTCTTTATGGCGACGCTTCCAATTTCTGTGGAAGATCTTCATTAGAAACTTTCGATTGTCAAACACTTTGTAACCGTGTGTAAGTTTTAAACAATTTAAGAACTCCGTATTGACATATTGTTTTCTACCACGTATTGTCTTGGTATCAATACTTTGGACTATGAATCGCCTCGATATTCGTACGATTCTAAATAGCCTATTTCGATATCTATATGGTAATGGTCTGTAAGTTTTACACCTCTTTTTCTTCCTGCAAGGTGAGCTTTTCTTATTTTGAAAGGCTCGTATTTTATTTTTATTGCCTAATTTGATAAACACCCTCCTAAAGCTAGATTCTGGAACCTTATTACATGATGAAGGTATTAGTCTCGACGATTTACCACTTGGTGGTAACGGATTAACAACAGAACGGTCATCGGCCCCTATTTCCTTACCGCTTGTAATCATCTCTTGCCGTGTATAACTGTGATCAGTTTCTGTGTCATTAGCAATTTCTAGCTGTGATGTAGATTGCAAGATTGAGATGATAGCGCTTCAGGTAATTTGTGTACCAACCGCTGTTCAACAACTTGATCAACCACATCTCCCGATGGATTTTCATCTTCTTCTAAGATGCAGATTGATGTTATACTACTTGATGTTATGTCAGCAGCACCTCCTACGCCATTTGACTTTAACGTAGATTATATAATATTATTTGCGATGCTGATGGCGATGGCTCGGTACTATCTTTATTTTGAACTACCTGGTCATCTACTGTTACCTGCGTGCGTCTCAGTAATGGTCTTGCTGATGTTATTTTAATTGAACTATATGAATCGGTTGGATGAGGTATTTGTGGTACTGGCAGTGTAACCACTATTGGTTTGTTTGGCAGGCATTGCTTCTTGTGCAATTTCCGCAATAGCCTGAGATGTAGTCGTTGTGCGCTATCATTTTTACAGTACGCATTTGACGCGGAGTCAGTTAACGTAGTAATTGGTGGCAATTTTTGAACATCCTCTAATTCTCTAAAACACGCTATGGCCTCTTGTTCAGATATTGTGATGACCAAACCATCCAATTCCTCTTGAGCTTGCTTGAATGTCAGCCTACCTCGTTTGACCCGGGCTATTAACCTTCAACTTCCGGTTACAGCTTCATCCAACCTCTCGAACATCTTAAAGAAAAGGTTTTACTTACTCGGTTGGTTCTACCATGGATATGCACAAGTTTTGCTATCGCCTCGGGCAGCCAATCGGCCACAGCGGTTGGTTCTTTAGATTCTCTACCATACCTTGACACAGCAGTAGAAGTTTCTTGGTACATGTCTCTATCTCATGCTGCGGTTGTTTTTGCACGACGATATGTGCCCTAAATGGCGCCAGAAATGAATCTTCACGTTCTATTTCTAATTTGCAAATTAACACTTGCTTTAAAGTTTGGGATACTTCCTGGTTAGCCTTAACTACCAGGTTGCGCACCTCCAACTCTATACGCAACTCCCCATCGCTCAATTTTTCTATGTTCAACTCCATCCTGAGACAGATAACTTATTTTAAAAAAATGTTTTTAATAGGAAAACCCAATCAGCAATGGCATTCATAACTTCGATTTTCTCGCAAGTGAGTCTCAATGCCATGGTGAAGCCATTTGGTATTTCACTAATTTACCTAATTAACTGAAACAATCTTCTCGCCCTCTTATCTCACAGTCATCATTCACAATCCCGTTGGATGAGTATGACTGTGTGAGTGGCATGCCGGACCGTTCATTCAAACTAGGAATAGCAACATGCTGGTTGCTGTTGCGAATTTCCATTACTTTGCGATACAAACTCGACTGACTTATGGCCAACTTGTATTCGATGCACATCCACTTGCAGACTTCTAAGTATGACCAACCAATCAAGTTGTACCCTGGATGCAATTATTAACTAAATAAGTAGACCGGTGAACCCATCCCGAGGGATGATAATTTTAAATTTTTAAACAGAAGTGGAAAGTACGCGAGAACATAAAAATAGAGTAATAAATTAGAAATTCCATTTTCTCTGATTTTAAAAATGACAAAATTTAACCTGTGGTAAATTCTAGCCACAAGCCAAATTTCGTCATACTGAAAATTTTTGGGAAATTATGATTTAACGACTTCGACTGGGATACGGACGATTTGCCTTAGAATGAGCAACCCTTTATCTACCCAAGATCATTGCTTGGCAGGAAAGGGATATGCTTATTACTTTCGGGGTCGCATCACTCACCCTTACCAGTGTAGAATTGAAAAATCATATGTTATACAAGGTACTCGAAAACCGCACAAAATGTTTGTAAGTGCCTAGAATTAACCATTGTAAAAAGAATGGATCCTCGTGTTCTATATACCACCACAAACACCAGTTCACTCCCCGGAGTGCGGGTTGCGATTTGCCATACAGGCGAACTGAACATTCGGAGATCCGGTATAAGAACAAGACAATGTAAGAAATTCTCGGTCAGGCACACCACAAAGGCATGACTGCTGCCATACTCACACAAAAATATTTTCTTATTCCCTACACTAAGCACTGTTTATCATTTAAATCACTTCTTTCACTAAAAAAAATTAATTTGACCGATTTCCGGCCACACTCTAAACTTACTTGTTATTGAATTCAAACTTCCACGGAATAAAATATATTTAATCAAGTCCGCGTTAATTTTTCTGATTGCAAAAACAGGCTGGGATGTTGAACAATCAATATTTTCGACTTTCGACTTAGTTTATGTCTCATTTTTTACGAACAAAATGGTAGCCTATTTCCCTTCTAAAATTACGCACTTTCTAATGTGTTCTCAGCTTGCTCGAATAAAACATCACTCTATTTCTTTTCTACGATTTCTAAGACTACTAGATTAATCGACTCCATTTATCATCAAATATTTTTTCGTAATACGTTTGTCGGAATGTCAAAAACAGAGAAACCTCACAATTATATAAAGAGGTTGAAATCGCGAAACACATAATTGTTTATACGAAATAGAATGTTAATTGATTCCTGAAAATTGAGACATAAACTAAGTTGGAAATCGAAAAAGTGATGGTACAACATTCCAGCCCGGATTTCATATAAAAAATTTAGAATAAACTGCTATACATAACGATGTAGGTACAATGAAAACTGACTGATTTGAACTCTAAATGCAATCTGCATTGGCAAATGATCAGACGCAAATGAAAATAAAATAAGAGTTTGTTTAAAAAAACAAAACAAAAATATTGTACCATATAGCTATTTCGTGCAGTGTATATAGGCCTTTGTGGACTGAGTGAGATCCATTTGTCGAAACATGAAAGATTTTTTTTTTTGAAATCTAATTGGAAATTTATTAAAGCAATTACTGAATTTTTATTATTCTACCACGTGTCTACTTATTTTGAAAATCAGAAAATCAATTTTTTTCAGATTTCGAGCAAAACTTTCTATTGACGACTGTTAAAGTTGGGAATGTGACATCTAGCGCATTAAAAATAAGCTCATTGCGGGTTTTTTTCCATGAAAATTCAGCACGGCATACTTTATGAAAATAAAAATTAACATGCAAAAATATCCCCAACAAGCTTAATTTTTTTACCGTCAGATTCACTTATAGTTGTCTATATTTCGGGATGGATTCTAATTTTTGTTATTTTGTATTACTTTTCGGGCTGAAAGAATTTTTTTAATTAAACAATTCTATTACATGTTTTTTTTTTGCGGAATGGTTTTTGGGCCACCTTCATATACGTAGAGAACCAGCAAACATTTAGTCTGTGATATAGCGAATCTTAAATCTGCAAAAATCTCAAAGTAAAAATGTAAACTATACTTTATTTTACTATACGTAAAAGAAAATAATTCAATAGACTTTGTAGTTCATCTAGTCACCTACTTGGAACAAATTTTCCAAATTCGGTGGTGTATTAGTTAAGAACCAGAGTGACATTGCCAGTAAATAAATATTGAAACAGGTGTGTTGAGATTTAAAAATCGCATAAGTATTCCCCGTACTACGTAATTTAAACAAACCAAATATTCCAGAAGTATTCATGTTTACAATTATTGAATGATCGATCAACAAACAAAATTGAAAATAAATCGCGATTTTTCTATAGATTTTGTGGTTTAAAGAAATGAAAACCACAAACCACCTTGTTTAACATACAACACACGTCTTTCATTATGAGTGTAGCATCTTGGGTATTACCTCAATCCATTTATTACGTTTTCATTTGCGGTATTGGTGTGTAGTTAATATGTCAGACATTACGTTGCCTGAATATAAGAATAGTCAAAATACGCTTAATACAACGTTCAAGCACATTACAAAACAATCATTGCTTATTTGCATACAACTCCATACGTAATGAGAAATTAAATATAGTTATAGGTTATAAATAGTTAGGTATTGGTTTAATAATCGAGGTATTTTTTTTAATTGGTTAGTTTTTGTACCCTATAGCACGGTAATAACATTTTGGCTGGAAAATTTGTGTTAGTTACATAAAAGACATGACGATAAATGTGTTTGTTCCAATTCGATTCAAAATTGAAATGTGTGTGCGTTAAAGCAAAGAGTATCTAATATTATATAGAGTTACAAAACAGAGGATAAATTTTCATCAAAAAATTCGTGGGTTATGCAATTTAAATGTCATATACAATACACTTACACAACAGT
This sequence comes from Nephrotoma flavescens, assembly GCA_932526605.1. Lineage (NCBI taxonomy): Eukaryota > Metazoa > Arthropoda > Insecta > Diptera > Tipulidae > Nephrotoma > Nephrotoma flavescens. The sequence goes on from OW052222.1 coordinate 146,309,660, forward strand.
TTTCGATTTTATTTGGGTCGCATATTATCGTACTCGTGCATATTGATAGAAAACGATAAAAATTACGGTAAATAAAATCATGTAAGTGTATTGGGACCCGTTCAAAACGGTATTTTTTAAAAAGGCATTTTTCAAAAAGACATATTTCTAAACGGCATAGGTATACAAAACGGCATTTTTCAAAACTGCACAATGTAGATTGGTATCTTTTAATCGATTAAGAATCTAGAATTATATTTTCATTAATTTTTGGTTGTGGCCGATAGGTGCGGTTATTGTTAGTGCTGTTGTTGGCACTCACAAGTTTCTATCATATGAGTAAGCGTAATATATATATATAACAGGGTTTACTGCCAAAACTGACATACGCCGTGAAAAATGTGTCTCCCATCTGGTGGCGATTCTACAAATAACTCTCAACGCAATCGTCACGATTCCACATTTCACCCATTATGCCTATATGTGATAGTTTTGATAGCAGTATATGTTGGTCAACTGTGTCGAATGCCTAATAGATATCGACAAATAACGCTTCATCTGTCGATTTTCCTCGTAGTAAAACAAAACTAATTACTAATCATGCAAAAAATTGGATTTATTGAGATACAGAATAATGGATAATGGTTAAGTTTATTACGATTTTCGTTTGCGAGAGGAACACGAAACAAATTCCAGTAAAATAAAATCGAATTTCTTTTTCTTTTTAATTTGAGCAAATGTTGGAATAAAACTGGGAATGTTGCCATAAAATATAGTTTCTACAAGTATTTTTTTAGTAGTAAAATAAAAAAATTCAAAAAAGTTTCAAATCAACATCAAGTAACCATAAACATCATTCAAACAAAAAGTGCAAGCATGAGCGGTAAGTAATTGTTAAATTATTTTATTTTGTAATTCGATTTTGTTCGTTATCTAATTTAAACGTAAGCTGTTTGGACTGTCAAAATTTATGGGACATACAAAAAAATTATAGAGTTAAAAATTATCCAGTTTCGATCTGATAAATAAAAAAAATTAAATCATCTCAAAACAATGATCACACTTTGTGTTCTATATTTGTAGAACGGCGAGTATCCTTAACTCTAGTGAATTATATGATAGTTCACTAAATTTATTCTTACAAAGTTACATCTAATTCACAGGTGGATTCAATTAAATAATTTTATTTATTTTAATATTTCCCTTGCCAAATTTAATACTGAATTAGTTAATTAATTCAAAGCGTTTTTTTATATGCCTGCAGCTCTATTTTTCAGTAAACAATTTGTTGGGAAAACAATTGGAACATGTAAATCGTCCATGAGCCTGCTTTTGATTAATTTCTCAAAAATTTTCGAGAATGTGCTCAAAAGCACATTGGCTTATAATTATTTAATTGTATAATGGACGATTTACATGTTCCAGTTTTTTCCCAACAAATTTTTTTCTGAAAAATAGATCTGTAATGTATGTAGTATGTAAACAAAAATGGCGATGCTATAATTTTTTTTTTGTGCATAGTTTTATTTTAGGAAATATATTTAATATAAATCAAACTTTTTTTGTATATTCCATAAAATTTGACCGTACAAACCGCTTGCGTTTAAATTAGATAACGAACAAAATCAAATTGCAAAATAAAATAATTTTAAATTACTTATCGCACATGTTTGCTCTTTTTGTTTGAATGATGTTTATGGTTACTTGATGTTGATTTGAAACCTTTTTTTATTTTACTGCTATAAAAATAGTCGTAGTAACTATATTTTATAGCAACATTCCCAGTTTTATGCCTCTATTACACCAAGAAAGTTTACTGTCAGTAGAAACTAAACGAGATAAAAATATAGATATTCTTTATACTAGAATGAAACAAAAAATAAAATCAGTAAAATTTACTGACAAAATATTTGTGTATGTGTTTGTGATGTTGCTATAATAAATTTAAAAAATATGTATCGAGAGTACTTTTTATGGCAACATTTCAATACATATGAAGAAATATTGTGGAGCGATAGAAAATATTTTTCTCACACATGTACCATCAAATTTTTTATAGTTAATTATGGTAATGGTCTTTTCTCTCAATTTTGATTACATTATTTTTCATTGTTGTTTCAAAAACCACTTTAAACTTAATAATTGTCAACACACACAACGAGCCGCACTAAAAATAAATTTGTTTGGTTATGTTTTTTGTAGTTGCCAAAATTTAGCTATAAAATCTTGGTATAACAACAAAAAAAATGAAATATTTGTCTTCTTCACTCCAATGCAATTTTATATAATTTTTCTTTTTTTTAGGTTTTTAGTATTTTTTACTGACAGTACATTTTTCTTGGTGTAATAGAGGCATTATGCCAACATTTGCTCAAATTAAAAACAAGAAAAATCAAATTTTGTTTTACTGGAATTTGTGTCGTGCTCCTCTCACAAACGAAAATCGTAATATACTTAACCCTTCAGTTTTTACTGAAAGAAAAGATTGGAACAGGTATATCGTCCATAAATCGTCATAAAGCGTTTATTCGATGGGAAAAATCTGTAAACGGATTTTGTCTCAAAATGTGTGAACGAAATGAGTGTAACCGGAAAGATATAGTAGTAGCATTTGTGTTTGTGTTAGTTTCGTGCGTATGATTATTTTACTGCATTTGCAAGCCGCGTGTCATGCATTTTTTATTTATTTATATTAACTCTTTGAGTGCCGACATGATTTCGGCTAGTGTATTGAGGAGCACGACCCCGCTTTTTAGCACTCAAAGGGTTAACCATTGTAAACGCCATATTTTTGTGTCGTTTATGTGTTTTCGATTTTTTTTATATTTAACATTTTTTAAAATTTATGGAATTTAAAATAAATTTACTAATAAAATTTTATTAAAACATATAAAATTAATTTATGATTAAATAAATGTTAATATAAAATATATTAGCATGTTAAATAATGACACTCCACAGCTCGAGAGCAGACGAAATGTGCTGAGAAAAGGAAATAAGCAGCATAACAATTAAACCGATTCGCGCGGATCGCGTTATTTTGATACTGTTCATCATACAAATGACACAAATACGAACAAAAGAAAAATACAAATACAAAGAAATAATTGTTTATTAAACATTGTGTACGTATTCGATTTTTTTTGCTTCACTCATTTTAAATGAGTAACTCACGAGACAAAATCGATATACTGATGTCAGTAAAAATAAAAGCGAGAAAAAAATATAGATTTTATAGGTTGTGTACGAAACCAAAAATGTTGTCAGCAAAATTTTACTGACAAAATAATTATCGTGGTGTGAATTGTGCTGTCATAATATGCTATAAAAAATGTACACTGAAGTATTTTGTTTGGCAGCATTGTTAACACATCTACAAAAAATGTATGTAAAGATGAGACATTTTTCTCACATCTTATACAAAATAAATCGATCGCCATTTTTATAGTCAAATGTCCATTTGTTTTTTATTTCGAATTTAAATTTGTTAACGTTAGTGTTTTTTTTTTTTTGGTATGTATATAAAAATTAAAATATTAAAATATATAAAAAAAAAAAAATATATAAAATAAATTAAAAAAAATCGAAATAAATGAGAATGTGCAAATTACAACTTTTATGAAAATAATAGGCTATGCTAAAATGTGATTGTCAAAGTTAAACAATAAAATTTTACTATAGAAATGAAATAAAACATATTTCTTTTCTTGGTCCCTCTTATAGAATTTTGAGATTTTTTTGTTTTCGTCTTTTCAGTAAAAAAAATACTGTCATTAAATTTTTCCCATAGGATAAATGCTTAAAGGCGATGATACATATACAATTTTTTCCTTTAAGGCATAATAGTTCTGCGTTCTGATCGGTTAATTTACCTTATAAGGCAAAAAACATAATCCTTTTATAGAAAATCATGTAATATTTTGGCATAAGGCGCTTTTCGTGCCGTAAACATTTTTAAACGGGTTTGTAAAAAAAATATAGATAGATAAAATAAAGTAGATTTTGTTAAATATATTATTAATTTTATTATAATTATCTAATTTATTTCAAGCCGGTACTTTATCGCTATAATAATTTATCTAATTGTTTTATTTGTTGTTAGCTGCCACTTTTTCAGGTTAAGAAAATTTGCCTTAATACCAAAATTGACAATTTTACATTTTTGCCTTTAAGGCAATTCAAGATGGCCGAATTTTGACCAATCAGCGTGCAGATTTTGTATGCCTTAAAGGCAAAATCTCACCATGTATCATCGCCTTAATTCGTTATCATTTTTATAAATTGGAATCACAATAGCTGTTTTTAAAATATCTGAAAATTCCGCAGAGATGAGGCACAGGTTAAATAAGAATTTCGATCAATCGACTAAGAACCAGGAGCAGTTTTTGACAGTAATATTCTCCGGTTCGTCTAAACCTTGGAGCGTTTTTTTCTTAAGTGGTTGATTGCATGCAGAATCTCAGTAAAATTAATAGGTTCGAAAAAGCGAGATGCCCTGTAGTCTTTTGGACATCAAAAATGAAACGTTTAGATAAATTCGAATAGTTTCGTTACAAGATCCAGAAAAGAAAATTGTGTGGATAATTCCTGCGTTACACTTATAAAAAACTTGTTGAGTTCCGCAGAGTTTTCTTGCAGACTCGTGAGTACAGTTTCTGAGATGGAAGTGGTCAATTTGATGTAGCGCAATATTGGTTGAATTTCGCCCAATATTGCGCTACATTTAAATATTATCAATAACTTGCCATGTAAGCTTAGTATTCGTGTATGCTGATTCATGTTTGTGTTTATAGAACAGATCTTTGGCGATGCAAACCTCCGCTTTTACATTTTTGCAAGTCTTTCTGGATAATTCTCTAGTTTTAACATCGAAGATGTTTTTGGGGTTGCATTATATAGAAAAATACAACGAAATTTGGTCTCAACAATATGCAACGAAATAAAAAAAACAATAATGTAAATACGAGAGAGCCAAAACACGCTGGTGCGCCAATTTTGTTTTGTGCTCTCTTCTCTCTATGCACCTATTTCTCACCTATGAATCGCGATATGAATTAGTGAGTGTAATATTTTAAATTTTTAAAATATTAAATCATTTTTTGGGCTCAAACTTTTTTATTTTTAGGTCTATATAAATACAAGTATGTACTCTAGCCCACAACAAATCAGCAGGCTTAAGATTTTTTATTTAGGCACTAAGCAAAATTTCAAGCCCCATCTTCGATGTTTAAATTTTTAGCCTTATGCTCAAACTTGGGGTTTTTCATGGTGACGTCATTCACGGCTTCGGTTTTTCGACTTTCGGAGGATTAATCGTATATTTCGATGATTCAATATGCGAATTTAAGATGTTAATGAAATTATAAAATGCAGAATTATAGCGAATATTGATTTCAATTAAATCGTGGTCTGTTATATTAATGGGAAGATTATTAGCGTGGAGAATGAATGAACTATCACTCGCAAGCATGTTTGCACCCTAGTAGGTTCATCTAGAGGGTAGTAAATCCATATGAAGATAGCATGGCTTGGTAATTTTACGTTTCATTTACATTTAGAAAATCGATCTTTATACGCCTAATGTACTATATTTTTTTTTAAAGTTTTGCAGATGAGGTTCCAAGTCGTTACAAAATACTGCAATGTCTTTGTTATAGAAGCGATAAATACGATAAAACTTCATTTATGTCTTGCGATTTGAATGTCTAAAGTTAAAAGATCGGCTGACTCCCAATTTAAATATTGAAGTGAAAAAGTTTAAAATTTTTTACATAAAAGTACTCCTACACCGCTAGAATGGTAGTTATTACAACATGCTCTAAAATTATAATTTGATAAATTATATTCAAACATTCATGCGAATAATTCCATATTTTTGGAACAAGTATTAAATCGGGAATGGTTTTAAGACTAGCTATGAATAAATCGTATCAAAATTAGCGTATAATAAACTAAAGCTACTATCCATACAAAAAATGTATTAAATCATTATCTTGCAGACATAAACGGCTTATGAACATAACAATTATATTAATTATACGCACAGGCGAGATACTGATGTTTAAACGGGAACAGCATCGAAAATGAAACTAAAACCACTTGCATTAATTGTCGTCTTACTTTGGCAAAAGTTAAAACCATTCTGGAATAGAATTAATTTGTGCTCAAAGTAACAACCAAAGATATTTTTTAATTTAATTTTATTAGTTGGTAACAATTACATTTTGAATTTGAAAACAACTTAAAAATGCAACTAAATACATTCAATTAAATAGTAATGTGCTAGAACATTATTGAATATTATTACAAATCGTAACTAATTGCTCGTGTTGTTTAGAAAAATGCGATGTCAAAATAACAAAAATCACTTTTATATTTTTATTGCCAACATTTAAAAATAAAAGTATTCAATAAAATTGCCCTGGTGGTGAACATTAAAACTACAGGTAGAATAGAATAATTCTATACCAGCAGAAAAGTTTGTCTAAAATAATTCCAATTTGGAATTACATATATGGGATTGTTGTTGTAAATTTCTCAAAGTAAGACGGCAAATAAGCGAATATTAATCCAAGGCTGCGTACCAATTTACAGTCGGGTGAATCGTTTTCCCATTCCACACAGGGTTTTTTGTATTTTCCCTTCAAACAAAAAAATGTATACACCCAATTCTTTACGGAAACGTAAACTTTGCGAACGGTCTTTTTCATCGAATACCAACACACTGGCAATATTTTCTATTTATTTTACTTGATTTCTTTTTATGTTAGCTATATTCGTAGTTGTACGTTATACGCCATTTTGTAATTATTTGACAAAATTAATTTTATTAGTGAAATAGTATTCTTTTAAATATTTTTATTAAAATTAGTGTAAATAGGAAAAAAAATATTTATATTACAAAAAATATATACCTATATGTATCTGAATTATATCTGTGAAAAAACGCATTTCTCTGTCTTTTAATTTAAAACAAAAATAAATTTGTTTACCTAGAAAAGTGAAACTGTTCGCAAAATTTACCTAGAACCGAAAAGAACTCAGAGTGAAAATGTATACAAATTCAATTCGCACTAACCGTTTGTTAACATCACTCCAAATCGAGGAAAATGCGAAGACATATTTATGTTACTAATACATACATAAGTCTTCACCAAATTGTTTCACTTTTCTTTGGACAAACCGTTTACTTTTAAAACTTTTTCAGTTCGCAAATGCGGTGCGCTTGAGAAGACTTTAGTATAGTGAAGTCCTCGTAAACCGTACGTTTACCTTGCGCTATGTTTGAAGGGTTGGTATTTTTTTCAAGGCAAACTAGTTTTATTTTGTTTTGTTCTGCTCTCTCTCAAATAAAACATAAACCAAAATGAGTCAAAAATGTCCTTGAAATATTTTTTATGCCGTTTACTGCGAAAAAGTACAGATTTTTCGATCATTATGCCATAGAGTTTTTGAAAAATAAATGAATTTACTATTTACTTAAAAATTTACTAAATTGACTTTTACTCAACTATTGACATGGGGTCTACACTATGCAAAATCACTAAGATTTACTCTCATGAAATTTTATAGATGTGTAAGTTTTTATCATTGTGTTGATAAATATTTGTCGAAAAAATATCATAACCGGGCATTTTACTCTTATGATAATTTCTTCAAATGTCAAACATAATTCGGGAAATAACGTGTAAAAGTTATTAGTTTTTAAAATCGTGCAACCAAGAACTAGTATATACATAATAAAAAAATACATGTACCTCCGTTTACAATTTCAAAAAAAAAATTTATACAAAATGAATAGACATCGTAAAGAAGAAACAATTAGGAAAATATTAATCCTGCAAAAACTGGAGGAATTAGAAAGGGAAGAAACATCTCAAAATCCAAAACGAGCCTTTTGGGTTAACCCATTTTTGGTGAAGCGATGTTCCGACTCGTTTGAGGATAAGCTATTGCACAGCTAATTGTGGGGAGAAAACACAATTTGTACCAGAGTTCTTACAGCGTTATATACAAAACTACAACCAAAATACCTAAAACTAAGAATAATGATTTTATATTTTATTTCAGTTTGTTGTCATATTCCAAACTAAGTATATACAGAAATTTTAGCAAAAAGTAATAATTCCAATAATATATTAAACAAAATATAATCACAGCAGCAGTTCATAAAATTCATTTATCACAAAAAAATCTAAAATTTAATTTAAATATTATTTTAGATTAATAACACTGAAGCTGGATGGCATGAAATTATAAAAGATTTTTGGACATCTAACGGAAGAGCATCCAAACAATTTTGAAAATACAATTTTTTTTTTCAAAAAATGCATCAATTAAATATCCCAGCACAAGATTATTTAGGAGGCGAAACCATGCCCGTGCATAACTTTTTTATTGGTGATGATGCATTTAAGTTGGATCAGTATGTAATGAAACCATACACCAGATGCCAAACAATAAGTGCTAAAAAAACGTGTTTAATTATCGGTTGTCCCTAGCAAGGTTAACCGTAGAATGCGCATTTGGTAGATTGGCGTCGCGGGTTAGAATCCTCCACAGACCAATGGACGTAAACAGTTGACCTGATTGTAAAAGTATATTGTATCCTTCACAAATATTTTACGAAACCCGTAAAAACAAGAGTCAATTGCGATGATACTGTGCAACCAACTAGTTTACCTTCAACTTTTTCTAGTTTAGTACATGAAACCGAAAATATTTCAAGCTCCACCAAGGTAGTGCATAAAATACGGAACATCATTACGAATTTTTGTGTTGGGAAGGGATACGTCTCCCATTTCAATGGCAGAAAATTTGATTAAATTAAAATTATATATGATCTTAAATTTTACACATTTGTATTGAAAGGTATCAAGTAAAACTAAATCTTGTCTTATACCAGAAATTGTATACATATATACTTACCTTTTTGTATGTAAAACTACAACAGAAATATTTAAAAATAAGTATATATTGCATAATATACCACCGCAATGAAAACACATGTACGTCTGATTTATTTTATTATTACAACAAAAATGACATGTATATATTGTACATGGAAACATAAAAATAATCAAAACATAAATTTAATAATTGCAGAATTCATAAAATTAAAATAAATAGGCAAGTAATTAAAAAAACAAAATTTCATTCAAAAATTAGCACAAATTATTGCCATTTCCATTGATGATTTCAGCTGAAGTCAAAGCATCATTTAGTAAAAACGATGTAGTGTAGTTGTCACATCTTCCAAAATTGTTTGAATGTTTTATTGTGACATCCTCCAAAATTTTTATTTTGTTCGAATCCGGCAATGAAATTGTTTTGATATTATTCGGAAATTCAGTATTAATTGGTTCAACATAGAAAATATTAGATGATATTGAAGCTGGAGAAGCTGCGATCCAGAGTTGAACGTGTCTGGTGGATTTGCATTTAGTATTCGGTCATTTGTGTAACTCAGCATTTGTGGTTTGCTGATTCCCGTGCTGCAAAGTTCAGCAATTGCTGCATCGTATTTATTAACTTTCTTTGTTTGCATCTGGCTCATATTTTTCGATGTTGATGCATGCAATTCTACATTCTCAATATCTGTGGCTTCTTCAGCAACGTTAAATTCTACCTAATAATTTATAATTTGTATTTCATTTAAAATTTCATATATGTATGTTTGTATTGAATATTTGTATTGAATTCAAAATATACTATACTTACCCCAAACTTCAAATAATTTTATTTTAGGATATGTTTTGATAAATATGTGTCTTGACTCTAAAATAAAAATTTAAAACTAAGAAACATAACCTCAAAATAATGACATTTCGTAATAATTTTATGATAAATTTTCAAGGAAATATTAGCATGATATTTTGCTGCTAATGTCAAACTGTGTATAATTTACCCACTCATACATTGATAAAATTCATTTTATGAGACAAAATCTCAGCGATTTTGCATAGTGTACACCCCATGTGATACGCAACCCAAGAAACAAAAAATACATTCGTAAAAAAATATCAAAACTATCGCAGTACCTATGCATAAACTTAAAATTAGAGCAATCCAAAACAGCAAACATTGAGCTTGCGTATAGGCGAGCACATTATCTTATAGCAAATTCTTTCGAAACAAAATTTTGATCTTAGATCAAAAAAATGATTGACAATACAATAAATTCGATCGAAATGTCATTGAAATATATCGCATTGCCAGTCATTTTTTTGATCTAAGATCAAAATTTTGTTTCGAAAGAATTTGCTGTTAAATAACTTCAACAATATTTTAATGGCCGGTTACACAGCAAAATGACTAACGGCTGGTTAGTTGTGCGCCAGTTAAATGTTTTATATGAAATCTGTTTACGCAACTAGAAAAACTCAACGCAAACTTGATTAAATATATTTTATTCCGTGGAAATCTTTAGCTTGTGTATAAATATTTTGATTGAATAACTTTTTAACTAACCGTTAAATATTCCCACACCGAACAAGTGGTGCAGTGGTTAAAGCTTCGGCACCTTGCACCGGGAGGTACTGAGTGATATTAATAAACACAACTAAGACCCTTTGATGGAGTGCAGAATTGAGCGCTGACCCACCGTCCACGTCAACGTACAGATTAACATGGAGCTTGCAATGTGCAGGTGGTATACTGTAGTTGTGTGAGTAGGTGAATAGGGAAATTAAAATTAAATTAAAAAATAGGCCCAGATTTATAAAATTTAACTTTACATAAATTGTCAATAATAAATAATTATTTAACGCGAACTTAGTCGAGTAAGTATTTATGTAAAAGAGGCGAAGCACTAATTTATAATCCAGATAATTGATTTATAATTGAAGCAAAGCGTGGTGCCAATATGGAAAAAATTTACTGTCAAAATATAAACAAATGAATTTACTATTTTAGATAAATAAAGACTAAATTTAGTAGTTAATTATTAGTCAATTAAAAGCTATACATATTAACAAAAAAGAACATTTAATTTTATCGTGTTGTTTACTTTTAGAGGCCTATAGTTGTCATCTGGATTAACTTGGATATCATCAGTATAGTTTTCAACAATTCGAAAAACTATGTTCAATGTTCAATGAATTCTGCAGATTTCCGTAAGTATATTTGTTCATTTTCTCACCATAAGAATTTGTATTTGTATTTTGATTTGACATTTTTAGCATCGTGTTAGAGTTGATATTGAAATGCTGTAATTTAATGCATGATAGTTGTTCCGGATGATTTTGTGGAAGTAGGATATCTAAATCGTTTACGTTGTATTTTTTATGAAAAATGGGCCAAATTGGATTTATTACTTCGCAGTCTGTCTAGACTCTAGACCAAAATGTTCGGTTACGAAGTTTGCGATCCCGAATTTAGAAGTGCTCGAAATGACTGGATATCTTCGGTACGTGACGTATTATAATAATAGCAGTTGGCAGTACCGTGTGTGGCGATGAATACAGTATATAAAACTTGTGCATCTGGTTGTTTATTGGACGAATTTGGTGCTACAGAATGGTCATTTACATTAGTCGATTGAGCTGCTTGCAAGTATTGGTTTATTACCATATAAGGATCATTAATTGGAACATGATGACTCGGTAATGCAGATTTGTGTTTTGATTGTGTTTCACTTTGACATGGACGAAGCAGGGTATGGTGACCTTTATTGCAAATCATGCATAATGTTTTGCTGAAACATTTTTTTTTGTGTGACCCTTTTTCAAACAGTTTCAACATGAATCTGATCAATATGAAACTTTGGTTTTTAAAGACCCGACTTCTGAACAATGGATGTTGCTGTTTACAAACGAAGCATTATAGATTATTGTTAGAACTCGAAGACGGAAACCATTTTGCAATTGGTGTCACGGGCCACGGCATGCCTTTTACATGTTGCATAGCAAATTTCCAGAGCATCACATCTCTTATTTAAAAATACGAGTAATAGTATTATTCCATGTGAAAAAAATATTATCTCAGCAAAACTAAAACGAGACAAAAATATAGATCGACTATAGGGAGAGAGCCGCATCAGAATAAAGCTTACTGTGCATTTGATGAGCAAATTGTTGTTGTGGTGCCATAATTTTTCATAAAAAATATCAACTCGAGTATTTTTTTATGGCAGCAAAACTGAAAAAATTGCCCCACTCTCAGCAAACTTTTATGTTTTTGATATTTTTATGGTAGTAAAACATAACTTTTTGGTGCTTGGTCGGGTCGTTCGACGACATGCTAAAAAATTAAAAGATATGTAGAGAATTTTATTTTATTTTTTTTTATTTAATTTAATTTATTTTTTTTTATTTCATTTTACTAAATAAAAATAAATTATAGATTTTTATATAAATTTTAATACTCAATATATCAGCTTTATCACTGTTTGTAATGATTAACCGATAAAACCCCGATCCCTTGGCTGGAAACTCATCCTTCGAAAAACATAATCGGGAGTAAAATACTCATTTCTGTTAAAATCGTTGTTCAAAATAATTAAGTTCCTGTGATTCTATAAATACATCGCGAGATTCTGCACGTCTTGATATGTATACATTTTAATGATAAACATAAAGGGACATTTATTTTAGTTATTGTAGTATTTTAGTTTGTGACAGTAGTAGGTCAAACAACACTTCGTGTCATCAAATATTTCTACATTTTATCTAGGTGATAAACTTTGACATTGTACAAAGCCAAAGTAGACAACGTGGACTAGAATGTCCAGGATGGATAGTTAATGAAGTTGTTGATGAGTAAGCAGTTCAAATTACGACTTGATATACGCATGTACATCGAATTCCAAATCGTTTAAAGTTGGTGAAGGCTACGAAAGAACCTGTACAGACGAGGGTGGCACTTGAAAGATGGTTACCTTTTGAATTATAGTTTAAAATTAATACGATGCTCGATGGTTTTGGTCAAATTACACATATGTCTACCTAGATTTCTATTGTGAGATACCTTTTTAAATGATGATATTTGCCCATCCAGAGAGTACAAGATAAAATCACCAAAGAAAAAATAAGTTCTGGTTCTTTCAGTGTAAATTTATTAATAAATGTAAGAAGTACAAGTTTTAAAATATTTTACTTTTACTATTTTACCCAATATTCTTCCAAATATCGTATTCGATCAATTTGTTTGATCGGTAATGGTGGCCCATCCTCAATATCTTCTCGGGTAAGATCTTGAAAAGGTGGTCAAATCTGAAATGGTTGTGGACCTCTTCGCCCTCTTTGTAAATGTTAATCTGTTGGTGTATCTACTGGTAAATTTAATCCACGTGCCGTCTAATGAAATTCGGGGCAAAAATCGCGCCGAAAATCCCGCGTGTGCAGTTGGCGCAACAATGAAACGCACACTTTTAATAAATTTGCCCAAATTTTTTTCGACCCTTGTTGCATACCGCCGCATCTACCTTGTGAACTGCTATAGCACCAGTTAAATGAATGAGTCTCTGGAAATGCTAGTTCGACCATCGTGTAGCGTTCATACGAGCTGGAGGAATAGGGCCCAGAATTATTACCAAGATTGGTTTAACTTGATCGAAATTTACTGGCGGCACAAAATAATTTTATTAATAAATTTTTTCGACCATAAACTAGTTTTATTTACAAATTGCTAATCCTTTGGACAGCATTGATATTGGAGTGAAATTAAACCACAATGTTTTGATGATAGTTCGCTTGAAGGCCTTCCTAGTAATCTAAAGTAAAACGAAATTCTTATTAGTTAAAAATTCCATTACTGCGGCTTTTTTTGTGCAGAAAACCAGAAAAAGATAAAATCAAAAATCCGAAAAAGACAGACTATTTTTATTTTATAGCGAAATTTTAAAGAGAATATTTGACAACTTCGAAATTATAACCAAAATTAGTTAAAAAATGAAAATTATTGTTAAATCAATTTTATTTATACCTCTAAAGTACTAAAACATCTAAATATTATTTGAAGACATAATTTTATAACGTTTTTTAATTATTTTTTCTTTCGTAATTAAAAACTAAGAAAACGCCTTCCTATAATACAGTTAGAGGAATATTTGATCGCGTTTCTAACATAACCTAAATAATATCTCATTATTTGGGCATTAATATAAATTTATCATGAAAACTCGATTTATATTACACTCCACCAAACATATAAAATGTATGAGCCAAGTGCTCACCATAAAATAGTAAAATACTAAAAATTTGCTGAAACTGGGGGGTATTTTTCATTTTGGTTACCATAAAAAATACTTCGATTTGTATTTTTTATTTATATTTATGGCAACCAAATCGCTACAACAACAAAAAATTTAAGTATAAAAAAATTTACTGTTGCGCCGCTCACACACATAGAGATTTTTGATTGCATCTCTTTCTGGTTTTCTGCATAAAAAAAACCGAAGTAATGGAATTCCGCCTTTACTTGTATTCATAAACCGCCATTCAATCGAGCCATAATCATTTTAACGAAATTAAACCATCCATTTGATTAAGCAAGTCAATTAAAGTAACTTGAATTTCACGATCGGTTGATGGATAGCACTGGACACAACTTTTAAGAAATTTGCGTCTAGTTGTGATGCTACCGTACGAGCGAGTAGTGGTTCGTATAGTAAACAACTTTTTGGCGGTGTTGTACCAACACGCAAACATAATTCACCCCACGAGCTTGTTCGTATAGGCCGCCAATAGCCGAATATGTTACATAACCAGGATCTTTGTGAGACATATTATAAACGAGGGGATCAACCTCACGCGGTAGATACCGCAATTATTGTAAGTGTGGCCATATCAAGAGATCTACCCTAGTTCCAACCTTCAATTTTGTCTTGTCTAACTGACGTCATCCAACAACATATCGTAGCCCGTTTGTTACCTTCACAATAACTCTAAAAATATAGATAAACATAAATTATCGCTTCACTGAATCACTGGCATATTGGAGGTAAATATTTACATTTATTCTCAGTCAATTGTTTGAGTACCTCCTCGACAATTTGCCCAACACTTTGCAAGGCTTTTAAATTATTTTTTGACTTATCCATTGTATTCCTAAAATATTGTTTCATATAAAATTTCGCATTTACAACGGGTGGGTCCTCATTGAGTATAAATTCATTTGGTGTTTTATCCCAGTACGGATTATAGTAATCAAATAAAATGTCCAAGTTATTCGATTCCACCATATTTGGAAAAGATCAATTCGAATCGCTTAAATTGGATTTTATATCGACAAATACGGGATCCAAGAAAGATACCGTATCTCTAGTTTACCATTTATCGTTGCTTTACATTTTGGTACTTTTAAACCTTGTTGACGTTGCGTTTTTGCTTTAGCCTTGGCCCTTGCTTTTGGATCCTGCACATGATTACTACCCTCAGTAATTGGGTAATCTTTTTCGACTCCCCCTCCATTCTCATTTCTTTCACCGCCTTTTTTACTTCTATTCATACGATAAATCACCAGACATTCGAATCACTTCCTTGTGCACGATATATGACCAATGTATCGGTTAAATTTGTTTGAAATGGAATCTCTTTATCGATTTTCTACGAATATATAAAACACAGATTAATTTGAAATACTAGCCAAGCGGTTTTCAATCATTACCACTTGCATTGTCCATGAACTGTTGTAAACACACTTTCAACTCTTCATTATCTTCCATTAATTCGACGAACGACACATGACGTTTTCGTATACGTGTAAGGAGTATAGTATACAATTTTAAATTAGTGTGCTTATGTCGTCTTCGTCATCTCGCTTTTTGACATCTCGCCAAGTATTTGAGTGGTGAGTTAACACGTTCGGGGAAATGACTGCTATAACGGTCATAAAACGTTTTCGTTTTTTAACACGTTTGCGCAAATAACATTCATGTTTTAAGGAATAATTTGACATTATTTTTCAATTCTCACATTACTTTTCTTTCTGCGACGAAATATCATTACAATTATAAAAGTTATCAAATGTGTTTCTGAGTAGTACACACATTTAAAAAGTGTGCCTCAATGTGTTAAGAAAAAAAAATTTGAACTACACATATTTTAATTTTTTTTCACAGAAACACAGAATTAGAAATTATTTTAGAACTAAAAATAAATAAATTTAATTTTATTTAAAGCATATTTATTTGCATTTACATATTTTATATGATAAATGGAAATGATATCTAGAATGTCATATCCAAAAGAATTAAAAGGCGCGCATTCGAGTAGTGTAAAGTGGATGGTTCTGGATATTCCCAATCCCAAAAATTTTTCCATAGCAATCGAAAAGCAAATACTTGTTTTTCATATCTTCTCCATATAACTTGAGAAATACAGCTATGTCTCGATAACTATCACCTTATAACTGTATTCATCCGCGGATTTTATTGGAATTTATTAAAGTTTATCAGTCACTCGTTCAACTGTAATGAAGAATTTTAAACAAGTTGTTTCCAACATTTCAAGGTAATTTATTTTTCTTGATGTTTTTGTTGTATGTAGGAAATCATTTTGTTTGTATATCTTATTGAAATGGAAAGTGGAATGAGTTAACCATTCGCACATAAGAATAATGTTTTGTCAGTAAAAATGTAATTTAATGGTGATGTGTGGGTTAATCAAGTTATTTTATATTACATTGTATATTGCAATTAATTTGTTGTTATTTTTTGCTGCACATTCTATGAGAGTTCCAGCCCAAAATCCCATGTATTTTTATATGGAGGTTAAAATTTGCAAATTTTGGCTCACGTAGTATGAAAAGTTTTTATAGATGGCAGCACTAAAAAACTTTTCCGACAAAGCTCAAAATTTTAAGTTGCAATGATTTTTCGTTAGATGGCAGCACTATTTTATGTAAGTTTCCGTACTTTTCGCTAGATGGCAGCACTTTGAAAAGATATTTTGGTTGTGTTTTAGGATGATTTTTCTTTTCATAATTAGGTGGCACCACTTTCAAAAGATATTTCGTTTGTGTTTAGGATAAACTTTGGAAAACTTTTGGTTTTAAGTTTCTAATTGATTTATTACTTTTAAAATTATTTCACACAAAAGTGTTCAAAAGCGTCGCGGGGTGCGACGTCCGACGTGCGATTTACAATATTTAATTTAGTAACTGTAACAAATATTAAATTTAAATGATTGTTGTTGTTATTGTGTTCGCAAAATATATAAAGATTAATAAAATTGCATATAAAGATGAAAGTAAACTTGATCTTGAATTCGTACATATAGTAACAACAACTAATCTGTTATGTGAATTGTAAGTTTTATTGTAATAAGAATATGGATGTCGCGGGTGCGACGTCCGACGTCCGACGTGCGATTTTAAAGGTAAACTTGATCTTGAATTCGTATTAATTTACATATGGTAACAACAACAAATCTGTTGTTTTTATATGTTCGATATAAATTAAATCGATACTGGAAACCGCGAAAAAGAAAGATTATAGTAAGCTTGATCTTGAAAAATGTAAAAAATTACATATCGTATAACTACAAAAACAACAAATTTTATTTATAATAGTGGAATGTGTTAACCACATTAGTAACAATTAAATTTAGTGATTATAATTATTGTATACGAATGCATAATAATAAAGATTATTGAAATTGGATTTTAATTTTGAAAGTAAATTAAATATATTTTTTTTTGATCTTGACAACGTATTTCTATATTTTATTTTTATGTAATCGGAAATAAGAACGATAAACTAAACTTGATCTTGAAAACGTATCACTATACATATCATAAAAACAGCAAATCTAATGGATGCAAATGAGAATTGAAAGATATAATATAATAATAATATATGTCAAATAATATTTTTTATTATATTTTTTATAATTGTTATTGTTATAATCGGGTTTCGCATATTATCGTCACAATTATAAAAAATCATGTTCGATCATTTTTATTAACTTGTATGATCATAATTTCAGTTATGTTTTCATTACAATATGTGGGACGATGAGTGATAACGGTGAAAAACGATATTAAGTTATGTCACATAACAATGCATAGAAATTAATAACCATTTTGTGTTTAGGATAGTTTCTCGCGTAAAATTAGATTTTATATTTGGATGCGAGTCACATTAGTGTATTTCACTATTAAGTCATTATTTTATTATTATATTTTGTTATGATAACCAGCGACAAATCATTAATAAAAACTACTACTTACTATTTACTTTACTAAAAATTACGTTATTTATCGTAAAATAATATATCAAAAAATGTTAAAGTTTAATAAACTTAATTATGAAAACTCATATATAGTTTAGTATACCAATCAGGAAGTAATTCTTAAAAGCTTATTTCATGTTTAAACTGATCAAAGTTCATATTAAATATTATACAACAAAATAAATGGCAATGGCCTGCGCAAGTACATTATCGCTATACAGTACAAAACTGATAAATAAAACAACGTGCAAAGCTGACAACTTTAACTTTATAATAATTACACGTAACTTACAAACTTTTTGATATTATATACAAAAGTTCAATGCAATAAAGTTACAGCATTTATTTTTTACTTAACCGAGCGAGGGTTTTGATTAATAAAATTTAATATACATTAAAAATTATTTAAAAATGTGAGGTAGTCTAGAATGTGCATTTGAAACTACATATAGTCTATACATATAAAAAATTCACGTTCAAGTTCGATTAAATATTAATTTCCTTGTGTAGTTCTCTAGTAAATTATTTAAATAGTTTATTTATAACGAAAGATGAACACTAAATTTGCATTAAAACACTAGTTTTTAATAAAATCTTATTATATCAAAAAAAAAAAAAAAATAAAAATTTAAATTTATTAAAATATAAAACACACTTTAACAAAAAATTATTATTATTTTGAAATATGGATATTTCATTACAGTGATAATGATTTTTATTTTCGGAATACCGGTTTCAAATGTATCTCCTTCTTCAGTTTCAGATTTCAACTATTTATAAATTTCATATTTATATTCTTTATAAAAATACTTTATATAAATTATTTTATATTCTTTATAAAAATACTTTATTAAAAACTAGTGTTTTAATACAAGTTGTTAAAAAGTGATAAAGCCACAGCAAATCAAAATAAAATGGGTTCATGCCATCTTTATAATACACTAAATTTGCGTTGTTACATGGGTATAAAAGATGATAAATACATACATAACTACATGGTATGATGAGCTCGAACTTATATTTTATGAAAAATATTTCGAGACTTATAAATTTAGTATTGGGTCTGACCACATTATCGAAGAAATTGAAGAACACTTTGATGACAGGTATAACAAAGCACAGGCTTTAATATTAAAAATTATTATATTTTAAAAAAACTAGGCTAATGTACTACTATATCAATCATTGTACAGTTAATTCGTAAATTGTGCTAAGTATTATAGTAGTATACGGCTTTACTCTAGAGTCAGACCAATGTAACAAAAAATGTTATCAAGTTTATAAAGTATGTTTAAATATAAAAATATCAAATTATAAAAGGAATTAAATGGTGTAAAGATTGCATTTTTTTTTAATTATAAAAATTTAATGAAAAGTGGCGAAAATGTATAAAACGTTTAGTACATAAGTTAAAACAATATAACAAAATATATATTATAAAATATACAGACATTAAAGATATAAAAAGTTATAAAATTTATTAAAAGTTGTAAAAATTAGTTGTAAGAGTTATGAAAAGTTATAAACTTTTGACAAAAAATATGTTAAAAGTTATAACAATTTTAAAAGTTATAAAAGAAATACGTGAAAAGTTATAAAAATTATAAAAATAATAATAAATTTTACAAATTATAAAAAATCTTATTAAAAGTATAATAAGTAACAATAAACGTTATTAAGTTTATAAAGTATTTAAAATGGAAAAAAATTGTAAAATTTTTAAAAGCTAAGGGTCAAAAATGTATAATACCTAAGTTAAAAAGTAAAGTTTAGGAGTTACGAAAAGTTGTAAAATTTGTATAAAAAAATGATATTATAAGTTATAATAAGTTTAAAAGTTATAAAAATACGTAATAAGTTATAAAAGTTATTAAAAAGTAATAAAAACAGTAATAATAAATTTAAAAAAATAAAAAATGTTATTACAAGTTATAATAAGTATCACAAAATTAATAACTTTATAAAAAGGTAACAAAACCGTTATCAAATTTATAAAATCACATGATGCGACGAAAAATGTGCATTTTCTTTATAAATTATAGACGTTTATGATAATTTTTCTGATGAAGTGGTAAGAAGTGGTGAGCACGAACGTTTAAGAATATTAATTATTTTCTACTTTATAGTTATATTTATTAATAAATTTTTAGTTTTTAAAACTTTTTAAAATAAATTTTCAATTTTTAAAACTTTTAAAAATTTTAAAACTTTTTAAAAAATTTAAAACTTTTTAAAATTTTTAAATTTTTAAAAACTTGTGAGGTAGTTGAGTGTTCAAAATTGACGTACACGTCTATGATTTACATAGAAAATGCGCTATAATAACTTTATAAAAAGGTAACAAAAACGTAATAAAGTTGCATAAATGCAATAAAGTGACAGCATTTATTTTTATATAACCGAGAGCTATTAATCAAATTTGATAAAAATTAAAATCTATTTAATATTTAACTGCTTTGTGTTTGTTCTAGCATAATCAAAAGATTGTTATATACATATATTTCGATACAAGTGGTTATCCGCAGGATAATATATTTGGTATACCTCGTGTAAATAAAAAGGAATTAGGTCTAATGAAGGATGAAAATAATGGGAAAATAATGAGTGAATTTATTGGATTAAGATCAGAAATGTATACTTTTGAAGTTGTTGACGCTGACGATACAAAAATTATTTGAGTAAAGAGACAAGTTGTGAAATCGAGAATAACGTTTATTGATTTCAAAGAATCTTTAATTGTCTTGACTCATCAAAAATTGTATCACAAAATTTAAATCGTTCAAGAAATCATGCAGTAAGCTCTGTTAGTCAATTGATAACCGCACTTAATCCACACGATGATAAAAGATAATTGATTAAAGATAGCTATGATACGCTACCATGGGGTCATTATAAAATAATGCAATATGATTATTGATTTCTGTGTAAATATTTTGTTAATTTTTTAACTTAAACATAGCAAATTACTAATTTATAAACATATAAATCAGTTTATTATGTACGTATACAATTAAAAGAGCCTTCTTTACTTAGCTTTTATGATATCATTAAAATATTTTATTATAATTTTAATATGTATAGATTTATTGAATATAAAATTATTAACTATGTACTAAAGCTATTCAAATAAAAATTGTTTATTAAAAACCGATGAGTTTTAATATATGATTTGAGATTAATAGAAATTAATAATCTTCAAAGATTAAGTAAATAAATTAATAATATAGTTTTAGCGTGCCAAGAGTAATATTTTTACCATATTTTTGGGCATAAGAAGAAGTATTATTACAAATTTGTTGCAAATATTATGCAAAATAGAACGTTGAGATTGAAGACTTCTAAAAAACGTATTTCTCTTTTAAGAGTATATAACTGCATTATAACATATTTTATTTAGAAAATGTAAAATAACTAAAATTACTACTCAAAATAACAAATTTACACTTATTTAATAATTTTAATTGAAAAAAAATTTTTGGATTTCTTGTTTCTAGAAACGTTTTTTGTTGTGAGTTGTATAATTTGGTCCGTAAACGAGTACTATATTCTTTAAAACGAATTGCAAACTCATTCAATAATTTGACCGATTTTTAAATATTCTTATTAGAAATTGATTATGAATATGGTAAAATAATTAAATTTTTAAATATATTAATTGCATATTATGAATTTTTTAGTTCTGCTATTTTCGTTCGTAGTGCTATGTATCATAGTAGTATACAGCTCTAGATCGATGTAACTGCTAATAAATAAGATATTTTTTGCGGTTTAAATAAAATATATGCAATGCGATTTCATATACTCAAACATAAAATGAATATATGTGCGTGTAACTCCATGAATGAGTTTAGATTTATAATATGGTTCCCGCAATTAGAAAAAAATGTAGAAAATTTCAGTAAATTATTAATGGCAAGAGTATTAATTTGAAATATTTATTATGATAATATGTGATGTATAAACAACAAAAAAACAATAAGAATCTACAATTATAAAGTTTTATAGATTTAAGTATTTTAATATAATTTTAATATGTATAAATTTATTAAATATATAATTATCTAATTATTTATTAAAAGTATTCTAAAATTGATTACTAAAAATGAAGGAGTTTTTATTTAAGATATGTGATATGCGATTAATTAAAGCATAGCCGTTTAAGTCAATTTTTCTCATGAAGTGACGAAGCATAGATGTTTTCTTTATAAATCATAGAAGGTTAGAACAATTTTCCGCTGATGTGTTCAAAAAGCGCTGAAAAATTTAGATATGTTTCACATGATGCGACGAAAAATGTGTATTTTCTTTATAAATTATAGACGTTTACGATAATTTTTCTGATGAGTTGGTAAGAAGTGATGAACACGAACGTTTAAGAATATTAAAAATTTTCTAATTTGTAGTTATATTTATTAATAAATTTTGAGTTTTTAGAAGTTTTTGAAATAAATTTTCAATTTTTAAAACTTTTTTGTAACTTTTAGAAACTTTAAAGGTTTTTAAAACTTTTAAACTTTTTAAAACTTTTAAAAAAAAATTAAAAACTTTTAAAAAGTTTTTTAAGTTATATAAATGTTTTAAAAGTTTTAAAAATTGAAAATTAATTTTAAAACTTTTTCAAAACTTCTAAAACTTTTTACAACTTTAAAAAAATTTAAAACTTTTAAAAGAAAATTATAATTTTGTAAAACTTTTAAAAATTTTTTAAAACTTTTTAAAACTTCTAAATATTTAAAAACTTGCGTGGTAATTTGCGCCGGGGACGTGCGACATCCGATTTTAGAAATTCTAATTTCGCACATGCGATGGTGGAAATGTTCATGAGCCAATTTTCAGAAATACACCATCGCACGTCCGATTTGGGGATTTGTTCATGGACTTATTTTTAAGAGTTCAACATCACACGTGACTTGTGGAATGCTCATTAACCATTGACCGCATTTTTCATATAAATCATAGACGTTTACGTTAATTTTTCTTATGAAGCTATAAGAAAACAAATCGGACGTGCGATGGTGTATTTCTGAAAATTGGTTCATGAACATTTCCACCATAAAATAAGTTACATACCAATTGCTATAACTCAATGTTACATAGAGTACAACGGTAAAATAGATGATCAAATTCCGACATCTGAAATGCGACGTCCGAAGTCCGACGTCCGACGGCCGAGCGCAAAATCGAGCGTCCGACGAGTGAAATAAGATGTGCGACGTCACAAATAAATAATTTAGAGCGGTATGAAACGATTGAGCGAACACAAACATTTGTTACATGTGTTAAAAACTGTAAACCTTGTACCCGTAAAAGTATTTTAAAAAACGGTAGTGAAGAATTAATAAAAACTTTGTGTGAAATATGTTTGAATGTGTTAAACGGTAATGCTAGAATTTCCAAACAAGGTCTAATCCGTTTACGAAAATATAAAACAATAATACGTCAATTAGGAAATTCAAAGTCTCGTATCTCATACATGACGTCGCACATCTTATTTCACTCGTCGGACGCTCGATTTTGCGCTCGGCCGTCGGACGTCGGACTTCGGACGTCGCATTTCAGATGTCGGAATTTGATCATCTATTTTACCGTTGTACTCTATGTAACATTGAGTTATAGCAATTGGTATGTAACTTATTTTATGGTGGAAATGTTCATGAACCAATTTTCAGAAATACACCATCGCACGTCCGATTTGTTTTCTTATAGCTTCATAAGAAAAATTAACGTAAACGTCTATGATTTATATGAAAAATGCGGTCAATGGTTAATGAGCATTCCACAAGTCACGTGTGATGTTGAACTCTTAAAAATAAGTCCATGAACAAATCCCCAAATCGGACGTGCGATGGTGTATTTCTGAAAATTGGCTCATGAACATTTCCACCATCGCATGTGCGAAATTAGAATTTCTAAAATCGGATGTCGCACGTCCCCGGCGCAAATTACCACGCAAGTTTTTAAATATTTAGAAGTTTTAAAAAGTTTTAAAAAATTTTTAAAAGTTTTACAAAATTATAATTTTCTTTTAAAAGTTTTAAATTTTTTTAAAGTTGTAAAAAGTTTTAGAAGTTTTGAAAAAGTTTTAAAATTAATTTTCAATTTTTAAAACTTTTAAAACATTTATATAACTTAAAAAACTTTTTAAAAGTTTTTAATTTTTTTTTAAAAGTTTTAAAAAGTTTAAAAGTTTTAAAAACCTTTAAAGTTTCTAAAAGTTACAAAAAAGTTTTAAAAATTGAAAATTTATTTCAAAAACTTCTAAAAACTCAAAATTTATTAATAAATATAACTACAAATTAGAAAATTTTTAATATTCTTAAACGTTCGTGTTCATCACTTCTTACCAACTCATCAGAAAAATTATCGTAAACGTCTATAATTTATAAAGAAAATACACATTTTTCGTCGCATCATGTGAAACATATCTAAATTTTTCAGCGCTTTTTGAACACATCAGCGGAAAATTGTTCTAACCTTCTATGATTTATAAAGAAAACATCTATGCTTCGTCACTTCATGAGAAAAATTGACTTAAACGGCTATGCTTTAATTAATCGCATATCACATATCTTAAATAAAAACTCCTTCATTTTTAGTAATCAATTTTAGAATACTTTTAATAAATAATTAGATAATTATATATTTAATAAATTTATACATATTAAAATTATATTAAAATACTTAAATCTATAAAACTTTATAATTGTAGATTCTTATTGTTTTTTTGTTGTTTATACATCACATATTATCATAATAAATATTTCAAATTAATACTCTTGCCATTAATAATTTACTGAAATTTTCTACATTTTTTTCTAATTGCGGGAACCATATTATAAATCTAAACTCATTCATGGAGTTACACGCACATATATTCATTTTATGTTTGAGTATATGAAATCGCATTGCATATATTTTATTTAAACCGCAAAAAATATCTTATTTATTAGCAGTTACATCGATCTAGAGCTGTATACTACTATGATACATAGCACTACGAACGAAAATAGCAGAACTAAAAAATTCATAATATGCAATTAATATATTTAAAAATTTAATTATTTTACCATATTCATAATCAATTTCTAATAAGAATATTTAAAAATCGGTCAAATTATTGAATGAGTTTGCAATTCGTTTTAAAGAATATAGTACTCGTTTACGGACCAAATTATACAACTCACAACAAAAAACGTTTCTAGAAACAAGAAATCCAAAAATTTTTTTTCAATTAAAATTATTAAATAAGTGTAAATTTGTTATTTTGAGTAGTAATTTTAGTTATTTTACATTTTCTAAATAAAATATGTTATAATGCAGTTATATACTCTTAAAAGAGAAATACGTTTTTTAGAAGTCTTCAATCTCAACGTTCTATTTTGCATAATATTTGCAACAAATTTGTAATAATACTTCTTCTTATGCCCAAAAATATGGTAAAAATATTACTCTTGGCACGCTAAAACTATATTATTAATTTATTTACTTAATCTTTGAAGATTATTAATTTCTATTAATCTCAAATCATATATTAAAACTCATCGGTTTTTAATAAACAATTTTTATTTGAATAGCTTTAGTACATAGTTAATAATTTTATATTCAATAAATCTATACATATTAAAATTATAATAAAATATTTTAATGATATCATAAAAGCTAAGTAAAGAAGGCTCTTTTAATTGTATACGTACATAATAAACTGATTTATATGTTTATAAATTAGTAATTTGCTATGTTTAAGTTAAAAAATTAACAAAATATTTACACAGAAATCAATAATCATATTGCATTATTTTATAATGACCCCATGGTAGCGTATCATAGCTATCTTTAATCAATTATCTTTTATCATCGTGTGGATTAAGTGCGGTTATCAATTGACTAACAGAGCTTACTGCATGATTTCTTGAACGATTTAAATTTTGTGATACAATTTTTGATGAGTCAAGACAATTAAAGATTCTTTGAAATCAATAAACGTTATTCTCGATTTCACAACTTGTCTCTTTACTCAAATAATTTTTGTATCGTCAGCGTCAACAACTTCAAAAGTATACATTTCTGATCTTAATCCAATAAATTCACTCATTATTTTCCCATTATTTTCATCCTTCATTAGACCTAATTCCTTTTTATTTACACGAGGTATACCAAATATATTATCCTGCGGATAACCACTTGTATCGAAATATATGTATATAACAATCTTTTGATTATGCTAGAACAAACACAAAGCAGTTAAATATTAAATAGATTTTAATTTTTATCAAATTTGATTAATAGCTCTCGGTTATATAAAAATAAATGCTGTCACTTTATTGCATTTATGCAACTTTATTACGTTTTTGTTACCTTTTTATAAAGTTATTATAGCGCATTTTCTATGTAAATCATAGACGTGTACGTCAATTTTGAACACTCAACTACCTCACAAGTTTTTAAAAATTTAAAAATTTTAAAAAGTTTTAAATTTTTTAAAAAGTTTTAAAATTTTTAAAAGTTTTAAAAATTGAAAATTTATTTTAAAAAGTTTTAAAAACTAAAAATTTATTAATAAATATAACTATAAAGTAGAAAATAATTAATATTCTTAAACGTTCGTGCTCACCACTTCTTACCACTTCATCAGAAAAATTATCATAAACGTCTATAATTTATAAAGAAAATGCACATTTTTCGTCGCATCATGTGATTTTATAAATTTGATAACGGTTTTGTTACCTTTTTATAAAGTTATTAATTTTGTGATACTTATTATAACTTGTAATAACATTTTTTATTTTTTTAAATTTATTATTACTGTTTTTATTACTTTTTAATAACTTTTATAACTTATTACGTATTTTTATAACTTTTAAACTTATTATAACTTATAATATCATTTTTTTATACAAATTTTACAACTTTTCGTAACTCCTAAACTTTACTTTTTAACTTAGGTATTATACATTTTTGACCCTTAGCTTTTAAAAATTTTACAATTTTTTTCCATTTTAAATACTTTATAAACTTAATAACGTTTATTGTTACTTATTATACTTTTAATAAGATTTTTTTATAATTTGTAAAATTTATTATTATTTTTATAATTTTTATAACTTTTCACGTATTTCTTTTATAACTTTTAAAATTGTTATAACTTTTAACATATTTTTTGTCAAAAGTTTATAACTTTTCATAACTCTTACAACTAATTTTTACAACTTTTAATAAATTTTATAACTTTTTATATCTTTAATGTCTGTATAATTTTATAATATATATTTTGTTATATTGTTTTAACTTATGTACTAAAAGTTTTATACATTTTCGCCACTTTTCATTAAATTTTATAATTAAAAAAAAATGCAATCTTTACACCATTTAATTCCTTTTATAATTTGATATTTTTATATTTAAACATACTTTATAAACTTGATAACATTTTTTGTTACATTGGTCTGACTCTAGAGTAAAGCCGTATACTACTATAATACTTAGGCACAATTTACGAATTAACTGTACAATGATTGATATAGTAGTACATTAGCCTAGTTTTTTTAAAATATAATAA
>OW052222.1:146337567-146399680 GCA_932526605.1 Nephrotoma flavescens
GCACCTCTATAAGCGAGCGATCTTTTTAAATGCCACGTTAATTAATAAATTAATTCTTTTAATCACTCTATACAGCGGCAGGCACGTGTATTAGACCTTTCACTGCTATATCAGTTCCTTAATATGGATTAAAGACGTGGTTGATAGTTATAATGTTTGTGGTGGAGATAAATCACTCGAGTTTTCTGTAAAGCTTCACGTTAGGGTTTTATGGATCAGCAGTTTGATGAATTTTAAAATGTTTAATCGCCTTATGACTCTTTGCCCATAGACCGGTACATGGAGCGGTACATCCAGTAGTTCTTCATTTTTAACAGAGATTAACGCTTTTGTAACGGTTTGATTAAATTTGTGAATTTAACAATGCGAATTAAAAGACTCATCTAGTTTGAACCGTTAACAGACTCTTGATTTTTATAGGTGGTCGCAGCACATTGCCGGCTAGGTGGCAGTCGTCGGGGATGGGATCTTTACACCTGTATCAAGAGCTTGATAATGCTGCTTTTAAACCGTAAAATATATATACATATGAACACACGTTCCGTAAGGATATCTAATGGCAATGTACAAATTCAGCATTCACTGTAGTTTTATTTAAAATACAACTAATATGACCGTTGTTATTTTTGGTCACAATGTCATAACCCACACCTCCATAATGTTTGATTCCGTTGCTACGGGATCCCCTTGTGTGTGTTTTAAACTTACCTCATCATACGGTAATTAAATTATTATTTAGACATATTAGATTCACTTAAGACACTTAAAAAAAATTGTTCACGAAATTACACACATAAACATAATAATCTACTAGATCACGGATTTTACTTCCCAACAACTGATTTCGAAATAACAACCAAAATTATGTTAAGACTTGCTTCACTTTGCGAAATTAACACATGAATAGATCCCGATTATAGTCGTAACGAAAAATTTAATTAAGTAAATTTACATCTAGAAATCTTGTAATATATATAATAGTTTAATTTAATAAATAAATAATTGTTAATAAGGATATAATAAATATATAATATAAATATGATAATAATATAATAATTAGTTACAACAATAATACTCCAAAACATCTAAAATTTTACTATACGCATGCATTTGAACCATGGCTCTTATTAGGTTAGATTATAAGTAATGACTCAAACTTAAATAATTTCAGTAATATAAATAATATCAAATTTTTCTTATAATTAACGTATTTAATTGTAGTTAACGAGAAACAGTTTTGTAGTTTTCCTTTTTTTTTTATTTTATATATACATAAGTATATAAATATATTTTTTTTTTAACTGCACTTCAATTCGTCAGATTATTCCCATCAACCTGATATCTTAATAAATGTTTACTACTTATTTTTGTTGGAATTGTAGTACAATCCATTTAATTAAATTTTTGTTTCGAATCCGTACAATTATTTTCGGAATCTTTAAAAAAACTTAGTCTTAATCAAAGAAAAATCGCTTACCAAGTAAACGGTCGGGCCACAGTGCCGCTGTCCGTATTTAATGACAAAACCGACTCGTTTCTAAAAATTTAAGGAAACGCGTACCGGATTAATTATACCGATTTTCAAAAGAATTAATAGACGACATACCTTGATAAGCAATAAATTAAATAAATATGTTGATCTCGCAGCTTAAGTATATTTAACCACCGGAACTCACTTTCTTGGCCAGATAATCTGACAATTTTTACTTAGACTCGACAGTTAGTGTAGTATTGAGAACCACTTTTGTTAACACCAATATAGAAAATTCTATTTTATTTTTAACTTTTATTTATTTTTATTTTTTTTTTCACTTGGTGCACTACACTACTTAAACAATGATCAATGTGATCTTGACTGTGGCAAACGAGATAATGATCGAGTCAACCAAATTTATTTAATAAATTTTTCTAGTTTGAGGGGAAATTGATAAAACATGTTTGCCAATTTCTAACCGGACCAGTACGAACGTTTATTGTTATTTAGAAACGGTTAGCTGTTGGGATGTATTTCATACAGTACGCTACTAAAGCATTCAATTCAATTTATGTGTGTCTTCCATGGCAATTTCTTAGCTCGTATAGTAACAACCAAAGCAAGGTAACAAACTGTTACAAACGTGGGGACGACTCACACCCAGGAGATTGTCTCAAAAGCCGGGCATTGTACTTTAATGTTTATGATTCCCAACCGCATTGTACTTATATCGATTACCCTAGTATATGTCTTAATCGTGGAGCCTTGGAAAACTAAACCTTACTAACAATAACTAAGAAAACAATGGTTATTGAAGCCAAACTTCCCATAGGTCACTACATTTTAGCGTATATCCTTTGCATGATATATTCCCATTGATTTTCCCGATTTGTTAGAAACTTCATACGATACATTTCCGATTTTTCTTACAATTACGGCCGGCACAAATTTGAACGCCAATTTAGCCGAAAAATGTTTTTCAGCATTGCTTTGTACAAAATTTCGAACGAACACTTCTTGTCCTGGATTAAAGGAACGAGCCCTAGCACGTAGATTGTAATTAGATGCGTTTTGTTGGTGTGCTTTTTGCACATGACTTAGTACGATCTTTTGAGCAGCTGATAACCGATCCACCTGATCTTCTACAAAAGAATGCTTATCGTCCAACATGTTGAGGTTTCTCAATAATTCATACGTGGAACCATGCTGGATTTTATGTTGTCCGAAAACTAAAAAATGTGGAGAATATTTGGTGCTTGAATGCACTACGTTTTGCAAAGCTCCAGCGATTTCGTCCAAGTGAACGTCCCACATCCGATGATCATCTTTAATATAGGCCCTCAACGCTGACAATACTGAACGGTTTACGCGTTCTGATGCGTTGGCCTGTGGTGAATATTTTGCAGTAAAATCGTGCTTTATTCCGTAGGTTTCCATTAATTCTTTAAAGATATTTGAACCAAATTGCACTCCATTGTCAGTGAGCACCATCTCTGGTACTCCAAATAACAGAAATATTTTGTGTTCCAAAATCTCAGCTATTTTTCCTGTTGAAGCTGTACGTAATGGGAAAAGTAATGGAAATTTGCTATATTGATCTAGAATAATGAAAATATGTGTGAATCCATTTTTTGTACGAGGGTATGGGCCAAGAAAGTCCATATAGATCCGCTGCCAAGGCCGGGTTACTATAACTGCTTTTCCCATTTCTGGCCTAGTTACATAATTTACCGCTTTTGTACATTTACAAATATCACATGCGTTTATAAACCTTCTTACATCCGAAATCATTGTTGGCCAGTGATAGTACCTTTGCAAAATCTCAAATGTACGTGTAATACCCTGGTGAGCAGCCGTCGGTGAGTTGTGAGCAGCCTCTATTAGTTTTGTAGTTAGCCCCTCAGGAATAACTAACTTCCAGTCTGGTAGGTCCGTTTCTGATCCGCTTCTGGCCTTAAAATATATTCGCCCATCTATAACTCGGAAATTAACGGCACTAGTAGCATTTTGCTCGAGTAATTTTATTCTTGCGACATATTCCGGTGCAGTGAATGCTTTTGAGTCTAGATTTACATGCAGCGGCTGAACCGAGTTGTTTTTTAACTCCTCTATAAGCGAACGGGATAGACTATCTGGTACTACATTTAGTGAGCCTTTTCTATATTCGATTTCGAAATCAAAACCCTGTAATTGCATGGACCACCGAGCCAACCTCCCAGATAAGTCCCTTTGCTCCATTAACCAACGTAAGCTCGAGTGGTCTGTTATTATAGTAAAGGAATAGCCCTCTATATAGGGTCGAAATCTTTTAATGTTCAATACGACCGCTAAACACTCCAGCTCGGTTATACTGTAATTCCGTTGTGCTTTGTTAAGCTTGTGAGACATAAATGCCACCGGATGTTCGTCTTTGTTCTCTCCACGCTGAAATAAAACACCTCCAATTCCCATGGTTGAAGCGTCACACTGTATAAAGAAACGCTGATTAAAGTTGGGGTTCACCAAAACAGGTGCTGTAACCAATGCCTTTTTTAATTTCTCAAAAGATATTTGAGCCTGTTGATTCCACCTCTCCTTTGATCCTTTCTTAAGAAGATCTGTTAAGGGCGCTGTCACTGTTGAATAATTGGAAATAAATCGCCGGTACCAACCAGCCATCCCCAGGAATCTACGGATTTCCTTGATGTTTCTTGGAACGGGATATTCGTCTATGGCTCGCACTTTTTCGGGGTCCACTCTAAGGCATCCCTCACCAATCACATAACCCAGGTATCTTGTTTTCTTAAGAACGAACTTACTTTTCTCCACATTTATAGTTAGATTGGCTGATTTCAGTAATCTAGCTACTTCAGACAAAAGTGTTACATGTTCCTCAAACATTTCAGACACTATAAGTAAGTCGTCTAAGTACACAAACACCCGATCATGTAACTGATGAGGGATCACCTTATGCATTAACCGACACATCGTTTGGGCTGCATTACACAGCCCAAACGGCATGACGGTAAACTGGTAGAGTGGACGTCCCGGCACCGTGAAGGCTGTCTTATCCCTTGACTCCAGCTCCAGAGGTATTTGCCAGTAAGCATCCTTTAGATCTATGGTACTGATAAATCTTGTATTGTCCAAACGGCCAAGTAAGCCGTCAATCAGTGGTAAGGGATAAGCATCCTTCACGGTGACTGAGTTAAGTTTTCTTGCGTCGAGACATAGACGAACCTTCCCGTTAGCTTTTAGAACCCGTGTCACTGGGGAAGACCACGAACTAGTGCTTTCCTCAATTACCCCCAATCCCAACATGCGATCTAATTCCTTATATATATCTTCCTGAACTTTAGGAGATACTGCAAAATAGCGTTGCTTTACTGGGGCGGCGGCTCCAACGTCAATCTTGTGCGACAGTACCTGCGTTTTTCCTAGACCATTCTTTTCGAAAGATGGGAATTCCTGGATAACTTTTTCTAATACTGCGTTTTGCTCTTTATCTAAAATATGTCGATCATCCATCTGCTCGGTAGCTGGTTTGGTATCCTTGTTGTCTAATTCATCTATCATTTGTGGTACAAGTCCAAACATCTCCCAAAAATCTATCCCAAGATAAAGTGGTTGGGTTAGATTCGGCGCTATATGTAATCGCATTGTTCGAACTTTTCCAGCGTACGAGATTTTAACCATAATGTGACCTATAATTCGTTGGTGTTCACCACTTGCCGTAGATAGCAAAGAGGTCAAATACTTAACCTTAAAATTATTCTGTTCAAGGAACTCCTCTGCTCCTGAACCTAACACTGAAATGCTGGCCCCACTATCCAGCAACCCACGATATGGAATTCCATTTAGGAGCACTTCTGCGTAGGGTCTATTATCATCATTTGTAGTGAGAACTGATTCACTGATAATTTTCTTAATCTCCCGTTTCATCCTAAAATATTTAAGACATCTATTGTACGGGCTAGTTTGTGTTGCCAAAGTTTGCGTTGATTTTGTTAGGAGCGCAGTCGCCTCCTGACATTTCACATATGAGTTCATTATTCTGGTATCCTGCGAAGGATCCTGTACAATTCGGGGTCGGTGTTCGATGCTGCCTCCTCTACACTGGGCTTCGGAGGATGAACTGTTTGGTTCTGGGATCCCAGAACTCCGAAATTCCTGACACCCCGTTGAAAGTTTCCCGCTGACCTATTATTCCGACACTTTTGGCAATTAACTTTGATAATATTTTTCGCCCCACATCCAAAACAAAATCGAGTATTAATTGGTATGCTACAGTCTTTAAACAAATGCGATGGACTCCCGCAATTCCAGCAAATATTTTTATTTTGTTCATTTGCTTGATTGTTATTTATTAACGTTTGGTCTCTCCAGTTCACGGCACATACTGTTTCTGTCTGATTCGGTAAATCTGAAGGTACAACGAAGTGTTGATTCATTAAATCATGGTAATCGCATTGTAAATCGAGCTCATTAATTTGTTTTCGATTTTGCCATGACATCTCTGGTATCCAACCTATACGATTCCAAGTGTCTTCTACAGCTATTGCTCGATTAACAAGGGTTGGAATATCTTGAAAATTCTGACCAGCAAATGTTGATTGTAATCCGGGTCTCATGTTTCTCACAAGTAAACTGATAGTCTCACTTTCCATCATTGGTTGCTGTAAAGGAAGTGATAAGGCCAAAATATCGTTATAGAACTCAATAAATGTTTCCTTGAATCTTTGCTTCCGCCTTTCAAGTATTTGCTTAATATCAGCATCCGTACGCCGATCTTGGAAACGATGAATCATAGCTGCTCGTAATTGTTCCCACCTCACTGATCGATTCCGTTCAAGAAACAACCAATACCACTCTAATGCCCTGTCTTTTAAGAGAACATGAAGATTACTAATTAGAAATGTGGTACTTGTTTGATTGGCTACCGCTAGTCGTTCCACCCTGTAAATAAAACGTGCAACTGGTATTCCTCCGAACTCACCACTGAAACAGATATTCCATCTATGAATTTCTAATCGATCTTTCTTTGTAACAGTATTCTGGTTTAAAGGAGTCTCGCCTTCTGCAGCTTTGTGATCTGGATCAAATACGTGGATGTCACTTACTGGAACATCATGCCAATTTGGAGGTGGCACAGCCGCATTAAATTCAGGTGGTACATTTCTATGCGCCATCGATGTCATAGTTGAAGAATGTAATCTTGGGTTTGGCTCTTGTTTTTCCGATCTTTGCTCATTGAGCCCTTGAACTGCTGTTGGTATATTGAGTCTTTTTAAGACGGCTTCGACTAGTTGGTTCATTTGAACAGATGCGTTATCTATGTTGCTGGTTTTTTGTGAAGCTTCCTGATGATTAACCTGTGTATCCTTTCCATTCTGATTTTTTTCGTGTTTATTTTTCTGAATATTAATCTTTGCTGGAGTATTACTCGTTAAAATACCTGCTACATCTTCATCATCCGTCTCATCTTCACCAACCTCTTCACCGGCATCTTCACCGAGATCTTCGAGTATGATTAGATCCTTGATTGATTTTTCGACTTCAGGTACAGAAATATGTCTGTCTCGAACATCTTGGAAACATCTGAGAAGCCTATCACAAGAATCCAGGAGCTTCGCTGCTGATATTTCCGGTTGACCCGTTTTACAAACTTGAATTCTACGTAGCCTTCCTGTGATGTGAATTACTCCCGTTAAAAATTCATTTAATTTATCAGCATTTATGGTATCGCCATTCATTAATGTTTCGACTTGATCTTGTATGCTGCGTAACTTTTTTGCACACTGCTGTATTTCACGTTTAGGATATCGCGCTCCCATGGGATGTAAAGTGACTGGTTCATTAGATTGATTATTTTTTTCTTTAACCAGCGCGTCTTTAAGCAAATTTATTCGGTTTGTAATTGAACCGCGAATATTTCGAATTTGACATTCAATGTCCAACTCATCGCAATCTAGATGCAAAATATCCATGCTTGGAGTCTCTATGACTGATAGCGATAACTAATTTCTATAATATAGATTACGAACAAACCTGTTACACAACCAAAAATGATGAGAATAATTAAAAAAAATAAAAATAAGTAAGGAGTAGTAAAAAGTTTTACACAACAAAAAAAATCAAAATTAATGTTTACTTTAGTAGTATTTGATTTATTAACTATGATGAGATAAGTTTAAACACACATTAACTAACACTTAGTTGTATTTATGCCAATAATTACATACCGCCACTAAAGGTTTAAATTGCTTCTAACTAAAAGAAATATTTTCTCTAAATAAACTATAAATTGTTTTGTTAATAAAAGTATAAGTATGTATATGATCACAGAAGTATACAGACACTTTCCAAACTCATCTTTGAGGAAACATATCATAATTATACACTAAATTAATCCAGAACGTAGACAGATTAACAATACACTATATATGTACTACCATTCTAATTAACCAATAGGTGAAAGATAGTATAAAGTGACTCTGTTGTGTGTATCTGTCCTGAAGAAGCAAATTACTTTACCGCTAAGCCACTGTAGGTCGCAAAACTCAAGGTTACAATAATTAACCAAACATTAACGCAAAAAAACATGGGCAAATGGAAATAGCGACTCGTGACTAATCCTATCTGGCTTTACTGAGCATTTAACGATAACCAAATCTAAAAAAAAAACACCCGCGAGTGGAAATAGGTCACCTGCAAATGTCAGTAAAACCCAAAAAAAAATAAAAAAAAATAAACAGTTGATGTAAGCTAAATGAATGTGATACGCGCGTTCATTATGATTTCTTTAAATGCTTACTTTGGGCGCCACTGTAACGGTTTGATTAAATTTGTGAATTTAACAATGCGAATTAAAAGACTCATCTAGTTTGAACCGTTAACAGACTCTTGATTTTTATAGGTGGTCGCAGCACATTGCCGGCTAGGTGGCAGTCGTCGGGGATGGGATCTTTACACCTGTATCAAGAGCTTGATAATGCTGCTTTTAAACCGTAAAATATATATACATATGAACACACGTTCCGTAAGGATATCTAATGGCAATGTACAAATTCAGCATTCACTGTAGTTTTATTTAAAATACAACTAATATGACCGTTGTTATTTTTGGTCACAATGTCATAACCCACACCTCCATAATGTTTGATTCCGTTGCTACGGGATCCCCTTGTGTGTGTTTTAAACTTACCTCATCATACGGTAATTAAATTATTATTTAGACATATTAGATTCACTTAAGACACTTAAAAAAAATTGTTCACGAAATTACACACATAAACATAATAATCTACTAGATCACGGATTTTACTTCCCAACAACTGATTTCGAAATAACAACCAAAATTATGTTAAGACTTGCTTCACTTTGCGAAATTAACACATGAATAGATCCCGATTATAGTCGTAACGAAAAATTTAATTAAGTAAATTTACATCTAGAAATCTTGTAATATATATAATAGTTTAATTTAATAAATAAATAATTGTTAATAAGGATATAATAAATATATAATATAAATATGATAATAATATAATAATTAGTTACAACAATAATACTCCAAAACATCTAAAATTTTACTATACGCATGCATTTGAACCATGGCTCTTATTAGGTTAGATTATAAGTAATGACTCAAACTTAAATAATTTCAGTAATATAAATAATATCAAATTTTTCTTATAATTAACGTATTTAATTGTAGTTAACGAGAAACAGTTTTGTAGTTTTCCTTTTTTTTTTATTTTATATATACATAAGTATATAAATATATTTTTTTTTTAACTGCACTTCAATTCGTCAGATTATTCCCATCAACCTGATATCTTAATAAATGTTTACTACTTATTTTTGTTGGAATTGTAGTACAATCCATTTAATTAAATTTTTGTTTCGAATCCGTACAATTATTTTCGGAATCTTTAAAAAAACTTAGTCTTAATCAAAGAAAAATCGCTTACCAAGTAAACGGTCGGGCCACAGTGCCGCTGTCCGTATTTAATGACAAAACCGACTCGTTTCTAAAAATTTAAGGAAACGCGTACCGGATTAATTATACCGATTTTCAAAAGAATTAATAGACGACATACCTTGATAAGCAATAAATTAAATAAATATGTTGATCTCGCAGCTTAAGTATATTTAACCACCGGAACTCACTTTCTTGGCCAGATAATCTGACAATTTTTACTTAGACTCGACAGTTAGTGTAGTATTGAGAACCACTTTTGTTAACACCAATATAGAAAATTCTATTTTATTTTTAACTTTTATTTATTTTTATTTTTTTTTTCACTTGGTGCACTACACTACTTAAACAATGATCAATGTGATCTTGACTGTGGCAAACGAGATAATGATCGAGTCAACCAAATTTATTTAATAAATTTTTCTAGTTTGAGGGGAAATTGATAAAACATGTTTGCCAATTTCTAACCGGACCAGTACGAACGTTTATTGTTATTTAGAAACGGTTAGCTGTTGGGATGTATTTCATACAGTACGCTACTAAAGCATTCAATTCAATTTATGTGTGTCTTCCATGGCAATTTCTTAGCTCGTATAGTAACAACCAAAGCAAGGTAACAAACTGTTACACTTTTCTGAAATGACTTTGAAAGCTTGGACAGAACAGGGCTGCCAATTCGAAATTTATAGATTGAATCTCCGGTGTACCTAATACATATAATACTACAATATTAATCTATATATAAAAATCAAATTATATGTCTGTATATTTGTTCACACAAGGTGTATCTCAGCTAGAGGGTGATCGTGAACATAGTGCGATTTTTTTACAATAGGTAGCGCAATCACACTACCAAATATAGAGAACCGTTCAACCGATCGTATTGAAATTTTTACCGTGTATAAGTTGCATGTTCAGAGCCAACCTTACGATATTTTTGAAGGGTTGGAATCATGGGGCTTAGGGGCCCCGGTACAAACTTATCAACAATTAAATTTTAATTTAATTCTTTGTGGGGTCCGTCCCCATTCATTAAATCGCTTTCAAACATTGGATAGGTTTTTTATACCAATGAGTAGGGTTTCATAGTTTTTTTGAAGGGATCGGATGATGGGTGATCCGTACAAATATTTTCCAAACTATGCAAAAATTGCATTGCAAATTAATCAGAACTATCAAGCAATTGTATTTTATAAAATTTTGATTGTTGGTTACAACACTCCGTTGATTATTGAGCCTGAAATAATGTACGAAACGAATTGCGTTGACAATCAATTGAATGGATCCGTCAAAATATTGATGGAAATAAACAGATATTTATTATTAATTAATTTGAATTTAAAATTAAACTTTTACAATTTTTCAGGTGTTTTCTGACATTTAAAATGGTGAAGCTTAATCAAATAAATGAAATAAAAAAATAATACTTTAGACTAACTCGATTTTCTAAATATTTTAACAAAAAAAATTAATATAAAAAATTAAATATATAATTTCCATATAACTTCAGAAAGCAATTTATAATAAAAATTACTTATTCCATTTTTGTCCACTATAGCCTCCATTCCAATCACCAAAAATTGCATCTTCTACAAGAAATGTCCTTTGATACAAATATGTAAAATTGATTTAGTTTGAAAAATATCTTTTGTTTTTCGTATAATGTTATTTTGACAACTAAACCGCGTCGTCGATTATTTCAACATATTTTTTATTCGTTTTGGATAAATTAATACTAATTTGTTTACGGCTGGGCTTTTGAACGCCATTAAACAGTTGTTCATTTGGCTTTTCATCTTGAAAATCGACAGCGTGTGTATTTCACTGCAGATATGCAGACATCGAGCATATACACCACCAGCCACAACGTTGGCATTAACAAAAATATCTGAAAGAAGCAATCATGGAAAAGCTGCAGAAGGTACAACTATTTATTTTCGAAACCGATGAATTTAGTTGATTGTACACCGTTCATCCCAACAATGCAGAATGCTTTTACTTGCAATTATTGTTAGTTAATCTACGTGAACGCGCATCGTTTCAACAATTGAGAATAGTTGGTGTCCAATTATGCCAAACTTATCGTGAAGTATGCCAGAAATTAAAATTACTGGAAAATGATACACATTGGGATATATCACTAGCGGGCGCACCAATCACTTGCCAATCACACCAAATTCGCACATTATTGTCCATCATTTTGACAACTTGCTTCCTGTCTAATCCGAAAGATTTGTGGGAAATATACATAGATCAAATGAGTGAAGATATTTAACATCGAGGGCACACAGCCAGCAATAACGCAAGCATGCAATTCTCACCAGAAATGTATAACGAAGCGCTAATCAGGATTGAGAACAAGTGTTTATCAATCGTTAACAGAACCCTCATTCAATTTCGAATGGATTCATCGAATCGATTAGCAGAGGACGTATACGGTCAAGGTTTGCACAGAGATCAGCAATTTAATGTCAATGATCTGCAAACTAAGAGTTTGAATTAATAAACAACACAATGCATTAACTGTATATCATGAATGTAATTTCACAACAAATTAGCGGTTTGTTTTTCCTCGATGCACCCGGTGGAACAGGCAAAACATTTCTGTTATCATTTATTTTGGCGACCATTCGCTCACATAATAGAATTGCATTGACCGTCACATTTTCTGGCATTGCCGCAACTCTTTTGGATGGAGGTAGGACAGCGCACTCTGTATTCAATTTGCCTTGAACATGCAATTTACTGAGACGCGCACATGTAACACAAAAAAGAATTCAGGAATGGGAAAAGTTTTGCAAATATGTAAACTAATATTATGAGTAAAATAATGGCCCACAAAAAATCTTTGAAAGCAATGGACGCTCGTCGATATTGACCACCAACATGCGCATCCAACTGCAACAAGACGAATCCGCTGCTCGATTAGCCAAGCAACTTTAAGATCTTGGAAACGGGAAAATGCCAATCGACGCAACCATAAATTGCATTACCATACCACCAGATTTTTGTAACTTTACACAGACAATGGATGACAAATTGATTAACAGCGTATTTCCAAACATTAAATGCAATTACAAAAATTACCAATAGCTAAGCGAACGGGCGGCCAAAACCAATGATGTCGATGCTATTAACACAGCCCAACATATAAGTCAGTGATTACGTCATGAATCAAGAAGAACATCATGAATTCACAGGATTTGCCAGGGTTAATATCACCATACGAATTGATATTGAAAAATGTTGCACCCATCATTATGCTTCGAAATATTGATGAAAAACATTATCGCAGCAACAATATTGAATGGCAAATTCAAAGGAGAACATGTCTTATTACCGCCATTCGAATTTAAATGATTTCAATTTCCGGTGCGACTCGCATTTACAATAAACATTAATATAGCAGAAGGACAGTGGCTTCAAGTTTGTGGATTGAATCTACAAAATCCGTGCTTCTTACTTGAATAGCTATACGTGGCCTGTTCACGCGTTGGAAAACCCGCCAACTTATTTATGTATACGCACCAAATGTCAAAACCAAAACTATTGTCTACACAAGAGCATTACAATAATACTCTCTGTCAAGCAAGTAACGGGAATTGGTAATTTTAAAAGCCGTATTGGATTGTAAAAAATTATTTTGACGCCAACTGAGCTCTCACAATAGAAAAACTTTTACTTTTGCCATACAAGTTTGTTTGAAAATAAAACTTGAGATAATTTTTTTCCGTTTTTACCTTAAGGAAAAGTTAGCAAACTTTAAACCTTTGCCTTAAGAAAAGAGTAATTAAGTTAGCTGCATTTCAAAATCAGGGTTGTTTATTGTCATTTTCCAAGAAAATATCATTAGTATGAAGATAAATAAAACGAAGTTGGTTTCAATTTAATTTTGTTTTGCTCATTGTGAGAGATACTCTTAAGGTAAAAGGCAAAAGGTATAAGGCAATTTTTTTTCTATTGTTAGAGCTCTGTAAGTTGGCTCAACTGTCCTCCATCTTGACGTGAAATTTGTCTCACTCTATTTATGTTTCGCGATCTCAATTATGTTTTGCGATTTTTATAATGAATACAAATATTGAACAAATAATTTGTCTCAAAGTTTATAATGCAAATAGAATTTTGTATGCCGAATTACTGAAAATGTGCTTCTGTAACATAGAGATGTGGTGGAAGATTTTCCTCTCTATGGTCGGCCTCTCCGAAGTTAACATCAATAAAACGCATTGTATAACTGATGATGATTCATGGGTTTATGAGTTTGACATGCAAACCAGTCAATATGCTTCGGAATGGTGCCTTCCAACTGAGCCGAAACCTAAAAAACAACGCCAAAGTCGATCAAAAGATGAAGATAATGTTGACAGTTTTCTTTGATTATCTCGGTGTTGTGCACTCGGAATTTTTACCAAAATTTCAGACTGTAAATAACGAGCAATATCTGGGCGTTATGTATGCCACATAACGCCCAGATATTACTCGTTATTTACAGTCTGAAATTTTGGTAAAAATTCCGAGTGCACAACACCGAGATAATCAAAGAAAACTGTCAACATTATCTTCATCTTTTGATCGACTTTGGCGTTGTTTTTTAGGTTTCGGAGAACAATTTCGTTGAAAAAGGCCGCAAAACTCAACAAATATCATCGAACAACCACCGTATTCTCTTGATATGGCTCCGGCTGGCTTTTTCTCTCTTTTCTCTTTCTCTTTCCATTTTATTTTTCGATATAAAAACATTGTTGCGTATGTACGTCTGACCATCACGGCTGAATCACTGACGCTACCCAACTTATATTCGCACCATAATATGTTCGTGTGGTGCCCCGGATTGTTTTTGTTTGTGTTAGACCCCTCCTAGGTGGGGGAGTGGTCAATTTTTCTAAAATTCTTATTTATAGACCGACCTAGATCAAATTCACACCATATAATATCTAAATAAAAGGACAGTTGTTGGTAAAATTTGGACCCGACAGGTGGCGCTGAGGTAGAGATATTTACGAAAATGTAGTTTTCCTGTATACAATAACCAGAATGGCATTGAAATAGATAATAGATGGGTTGTACCTTATTGTCCTCTTCTATCGAAAACCAACAAAGCACATATAAATGAAGAATTTTGCACCTCTATTAAATCTATTAAATACAGGTATATAAGCAGTAATGATGTGCAGGTATATAAGCAGTAATGAGGAAGTCCAGCTGTCACTCATTTAGCCAACCATCTTGAAAATGGGCAACGCGTTTACTTCACAGAAGAAAATGCAGTTAGTCGTTCAAGGATTTTGGATGTTTCGCAAAAAAATACTTTATTCAGACGTACCAACTTATTTTTCATGGAATTCGTCAAAAATAAAATTATGAGAACTAAGTTCTCCTTTAGTTTATCAAGGAGATTCTCATTGGGATTCGACTTTTACCGGTGCTCTTCTTATGTGCATTGTGCAATTATATTGACAGCATGTTCCAAATAACCCAAACGGAGAAATATAAGGACGCCATGTGTGAGAAAATTGCACATGCACAACCTACAATTCTTGAAAATCCATTTTTAGATTATACACCAGCAATGTATAATGAAGCATTAATAAAATTGGAAGACTTCCTGATAGTTTCAAAAGAATCACGAATTACATTTTGATTATCATCACCCAATCGCCTGGCAAGTGCTTTATTTAATCGACATTAATAACGAGAACAATCATGTATTATTGATGATTTGAATGAGTATGTTCAAACACATGAATCACAATTATTGGCAGAACTGGATTTTTTTTAACAATTTTTTAATTTTTGATTCGGTACTGCTTGCAGTCACTGCAAAATTCTTCTTTTTGGATGCTCCATATGGCACTGGCCAAATATTTTTGATTTCCCTCATCTTGGCTAAAATACGTTCTCAGGGTGA
The DNA here is from genome assembly GCA_932526605.1 of Nephrotoma flavescens. Classification (NCBI taxonomy): domain Eukaryota; kingdom Metazoa; phylum Arthropoda; class Insecta; order Diptera; family Tipulidae; genus Nephrotoma; species Nephrotoma flavescens. The sequence goes on from OW052222.1 coordinate 146,352,910, forward strand.
GATTGGTTTGACCATCGCTTCATCAGGTATTGCTGCTACTTTATTGGATGGCGAAAGAGCTGCTCATTCTGCACTTAAATTGCCGTTAAGTACACAGACAAATGATAATGCAGTATATGCAATATTAAATCGCATTCAGGTATGGCTAATGTGCTTAAAAGATGCCAAATTATAATCTGGGGTGAATGTAATGACACATAAACACATATTTTAGAAGCTATAAATCGTACGTTGAAAGATTTGAAGGGCAACGATAGACTCTTTGGCGGTACTCTCATTTTGTTTTCGCAAGGTTTTCGACAAACACTTCCGGTATTCCACATTCCACCTATATGCAGGTGAAATAAATGCCTGTTTCAAAGCTTCATCACAGTGTTTACAACTTGAAGTTAACAACAAATATGCGTCTCCAACTTGTCAGAGACGCATGCATTAATTAAAATGTGTTTCCAAACTTTCGAGATACCGTAATATCAACAATCATCGATGGCTTAGCGAAAGGGCAATTTGAGCAGAAAAAATATTGATGTCGATACCATAACTATCTACATTCAAAACATGTTGTAGTCATACTGTGGTAGAAGAAGATGAAGGGGTGAATTTTCCAACTAAATTTTTAAATTAACTTGATTTGCTAGATCTTCCAAAACATAATATAATTGTGAAAGTTGGATCACCAGTCATACTGCTGCGAAACCTAAATAAATAATTATGAACGGAATGCAGTTGGTTGTCAAGAAAATATTCCAATTGCATGAAAATATTCCATTATCCAATTGCATTTTGGCATTCCATACCACGCTTACAATTCCCAATTCGTCTGGCATATCCAATAACAATCAACAAATATCAAGTTCAGCTGATGCAAGTCTGCGGCTTGGATTTGGAAAATTCGTGCTCCGCTCATGGTCATTATATGGTGGTGGTGCATTATATGCAACCTTCTCCAGAGTTGGTAAGCCCAACGATTTGTTTGTATTTCCCGAAAATGGAGATACAAAGAATATTGTCAACACGTTGCCTTTCTAACTAAAATTTACTTCTAATTAGCGTCGAAGTTGCTATACTCGTATTTTGCAGTAAATCTCTCGACATCGATGTAAAATTGCGATCATATACGACCACATATGACAGGAATTTTTAAGGTGCTGAATTCAGTAACGGAAGCATCATCTTCCCATTTACCAGCGAGCACGGGAATATTATAGAACATAGGAACATCCTATTTGTGGAGATAGGTTCATTACATTCATTGTGGGGAATAGTTCTGAATTTTGAACTTCTCTGCTGAAAATCGAGTCTGAAATTCGTTTTGTCTGTACATAAATAAATAAACAATGAACCTACGTAGATCACATTTCAGAGCGAAGAACCTAAACCTCATCTCTGAGGAAGTCTACCAGTTACCTCATAGGGTTTCTTTTCTTCTATAGTATTATGCATCAAGATGCTCTGATTAAAATAGCTCGCAACTACTCTCAGTTGGTATATTTCGCTACATCCATCTGGGTAAGTGAGTTAAATATGCTGCTCCAGTTGGCCATGTTGAATGCGTTGTTCACATCTAAAGTCACCACAGTACTGTATTTTTTGTTGCCACGTAGCCTTCGAGAAATGAACATCTTTCCGTTTTAGGTAAAAAATAACATTGGGCGTCTTTCCGCCATTATCCAAAAATTTGGCCTTGATATGCCGCCGAAAAGGTTGGGTGTTGTTGGCTCGCCGAAAACCCGTAAAAATGTTGGGCGTTGTTTCGCCAAACCTGCAGATTTGGCCTTGATAGAACCGTATTTGACCGCCTTGTACTTTTTTTTTTATTGATAACTATGCGATCTGTTTTGGGGCTCAAGGCTCATCCTGCTCTTCCGCGGTTATGCTTTTTACGTCCTTACTTTACGCCTCCCGGCCAACTCGAGGACGTAAGGCTATAGGACCGATTTAAGACCATCTGCACATTGCAAGCCCATGCCAGCCTATACTGGCATGGAAGATGGGTCAGCCCATGGGTTTTGCACACCGACAGGGGGTCATAGATGTGTTACGTTTCACCACAGATCGTAATCTGTTGATGAAATTTCACTTTCCATCCTGCCCCTATCGGGATTCGAACCCGGTACCTCCCGATCCAAACGCCAAAGCTTTAACCACTATGCCATTTGGTCGGTCGCCTTGTACTTGCAATCAAATAATTTACACTCTCGTACATAACTAATACCGCACACAGTTTTCAACTTTATTATTATATCAAACGACTTTATATTTTGTACCGCAAAGCGAATTTTTTCATCTTTTATTTTATTGGTAAAACAATCGTGGTATATAATTACCAATATTACATTCATAATTTTTTTTAAATTATTAACCAAATATAGGGCCTGAGGCCACGAAAACTTATTTTCTTAATATACACAACTCGACTTTTTCAAAAATGAAAATTTAAACTGGACTCATTTTTTTATGAAAATCCAAACTAAACTAAAGAAAAATATTTTTTTTCAGTTTTTTCGTGCGCGTCACTTGCCCACCCATTGTTACCGCGCATCAATCCACACGCAAAAACGAAAAACGTGCCCATGCACAATTACAAATTTAATGTCAATGTTATAGGGTAGATGGCAATGCCATCAGAAAAATGCATTAATTATTTGATGGCTGAAACAAAACCACATATGAAACAATGGTATGACCCTCAAGGTGTGCTAACAACATAGGTTACTCACTTTCCATAACACTCCTTTATCGACAAAACAATTACTCAAAAGCGAAAGGCCAAGCGGAAGCTTCTAACAGCGCGGTAACTCTATACTATTAGTGTCTGTGCTTCCTCACTCGGTGGTTAATGTATCGAAGTCACCGTATATCAGCAATAAGGTTTCGATCGAGAAAGTTTTAAATTTTTTGTGAGGAAATATATACAGCAGTTCGGTTCGATCTATCCGAAGCCCAGTTACACCTATCAAGGCTTCAAGGAGCAGCCTCAAAGTGATTATGATTGATTTGGATGACTTTCGTCGCTCTATTTGAAGCGTTTTCTGACAAGCCGGATTTTTAAAACTACCAGTTACGTGTTTGCTATTGCCTATGGCCGTTTCGTTACAAAACATGCTTTTTAAGTCTTTCTTACATGTCTTAGCAATGCGCCCTTCTTTACCACATCTGCTGCATTGCTTTGATCTATCGGTCCCACTTCTACAGTTTATTGCCCAATGACTTTAATCGTAGCATTTAAAACATGTGATCACCTCATCTTTTTCCAAAATTTGGCAGAAAACCCAGCCAATTTTAATTTTGTTCACTTCAAGCACTTTCCCAGCGCTATCAAATGTCTAGTTGCTGTTCTCGTTCCTTTCAGTGGCCTTTTTGAATGATTTAATCGTACAAACACTTTTTGTATCTTCGAATTGTGATTCCGGAGCTTCTCTCACTTCTTGGAAAGTAGTAACCTCGATTACTTTGAACAGCAATAACCCCTCTTGGGTCAAACTTCTACCGACTCACCATCTCCAAATGCTGTTGCTATGTCATAGTAGCCATTGCAGTAGCTTTGCATTAAGAGTTGGGCGTATTTTCGACACCTTCTCACCAAGGGTATTCAGCCTCGGTCTACTTTAACTTTTCGCAGCAAATCGATGAATGAAACTTCCTCACACTCCTTTATTAACAACGGGTCAGGGTGAACCCATTTTCGATAGTCGTCTTCTTCTTTTAGATCTTCTTTTGTTTTGTACTTTCTGCCATCCTTATTGTGAGTCAATCGTTTTATCCTCCAATTGAATTGAACTCATGGTGTTCATTTCTCCGGTATCCGGAGATTATTACATAGGCTTTCCCTTATTCTAATCTGGTGTAACACTTTCACTTAACGGCCCCGCCTTCTCCATTTTGAGCTATGCTCACATCATGCGTACTTGAAGCTGGTCAAGTTTCGCACTTCAGTGATATCATGCCTGTTCCACTCGTCTGATCATTTCTGTCGGAGATTGTTGAATTATTCCATTCCTTTTAAAGACCACGTGTCCTCGTTCCTGTTATTGAACCTAGTCACATTTTCTGTTGACCCGCCCAACGGGTTCACCGAAGCAGCATTGTATACGGTCTCTGCTCGATCCTCCGCTCAAATATAGGACAGAAGCACCTAGATCTTAAATCACAGTCCTCGGGATTGTCAAACCTGTTGCAATTACTATCTGAGAAGTGCCCTGCGGGGGGAACATTCCAATCACTTCGCATATGCGGAAAGAAGTGGATCTGCAAGCTAAACTAGATAGGCTTTTGTGCAAGCTGTTGAAACATAACTCACTGTGATTTCCGATACAAAGACGACACGTGGATATATGAGTCTTCGAAGAAATTACGAGTGGACGATCTGATTGCGGATCAGGTTTGCCGCGGTGACCATAAATTCTGGAGAAAAATACAGGACAAAAATAAAAGTTACAAACTTTAATTTCATAGTTTATTGCCAACAATTTCCAAATTTAAAATAAATAAAAATCAAATCAAATACATCAGTCTTCAGAACTAGGGAAATATTAAAAAAACCTAAATCGGTCTTAGAGACCAAAATATGCGTGTGAAAATTAATTTAATTTTGGTATTTCTCGATATTATAAATTTTCTTTAAAATATCACGGATGTTACTTAAATATTCTTTAAATTGTAAACAGTCCATATTATAATTACATTTATTAATTAGGAGTGCTTTCACTGTTTCGACCTTCATTTGGGTTTTTTCAGCGGTCCAAAAATTATTTATCAAACAAAATACCCTTTCCGTTGGTACATTTGACGCCGGTAAAGTGACGACTTTCAAAATATTTTTATAAGAAATGTTGTTTTCCTCAAAACGAGTAAATATTTCCACCCATCTTTCTTCCGCAAGTGTTTGGTTCTTTGCCCATTCTTGAATTTTTTTAGAATTTCCGCAGCTCTTGGTGCAGGAAAACTCGTCGAAAACTTTGGCATCATGAATTTTTAGATGATGTTTTTTTCTAAAATAAATTCCAAGCTTGCTTCAACCTTTGTCCATAAAGGCATTTCACGACACAACATCCATTCCAAAATTTCAATTTTTTGAAATACTGGTTCAAATATTCAATACACGCGCTGCAGAAATCCATTACGGACGATTTAAATTAAGCTGCATTAAAATTTCTAGACCGTTCGGCTTCTAACAAAACATTTTTAACGGTTAACGGTAAAAAGGTTTCATCCCTTCCCTGCTTTATTTTAAATTTTAACTGTTTGATAATCAGTGAAACTTCAAGCATTGAAAGTTTTTGTTACTCAATCTGAGAAATGGTACTGTGAAAAATAAAAGCCACTTTGCGCAAATAAGAGACAAAGTTCTGAGCACGGATATTTTAATAGTGTAGGATATTTTGCCTGACTGAGAAAATACTCTTTTAAAGGTTTAAATAATTTTATAATCCGTTCGATGGCAGGTTTTAATGTTAACAATCTAGTGTTGCTGTAACCTAATATCTTGCGAAATTCTACTTTCTTTAAATTTTTGAACTCGAACTGTATAAATATAAACAAATGAATAAATTTTTACGATTACAACTTCAACGTCAATTGGAAGACATTCTATTGCCGTCTGTATGAAATTATTCTTACTGTAGGCGTCTGAAGTTTATGGAACACGTTATTTTTACCACCCCTAGTTGAACCACCAAAATTGCAATTAGTGTTATCCGTGCAAATCGCGGCTAATTCATCGTTTAAATTGTAAGTGTCCATAATATCTCGAATGTATTTTGAAATTTTATCAGAAGTCTCACCCGGGAGCTGATCAGTCTCCAAAATTTTCACTTGTACTCCTTTTTTCGGTGTAAAATATCTAACTAATACTGGGTATAATTGTATATTTCCGTGAATTGAACAATCTGTTCGGCCACCGTTAGCAATCGAAAAAATTGCTAAACATTTGTCACATCGCACTGAACTATCCGTTTTGGTTCTCTTAATAAAGCCAAATTCTTTTTCCAGATCCTCGTTGAACACATATTTTCTTCTCGCGGCCATAAAGTTGAGCGTTGCTTTAGTTGCAATGTGGTGGTTGTAACTTTTAATTTTAAAATAAAATCGTGTACTTATTAACTGCGTTGCTTTCGCAAATCCCGCTTAGCTTTAATATTAGAGGACAATTTTGGTTTCAGCAATATTTGTTTATGAATTTCAGTAGTAATTAAAGCTATAAATAAAACTAAAAAAAATAAGATTCTCATAAAACCGATTCATATTACAATTACTACTGACATAAAAGCGATGAACAATTATTTCCCGTTACTGGAAATTTACAAACAAATATTGCTGAAACCAAAATTGGCATCTAATATTAAAGCTAAGCGGGATTTTCGAAAGCAACGCAGCTATTGTTTAATTTACAAAATACTAATTCGCAGAACACCTATTGTTTTATTACGAAACCGCTAAACAAATGACATTTAGAAATTTACAGCTTTGTTTTGTTGATTAATATCATTTCAAAAAGAAGTACTAGATTTTGCTTTATTCTGTTTGTATGTGGAATAAGTGGTCGAGCTGGAAAATCCGCCAAATAATAAAAATGGATGAATAGCCAGTAGATGAATTGCTGCAAAACTATGGTGGTTGATGATGGCTAGAGTTGAATTTATTGATGGAGAAAATGAGTTGCACTATTTAGATACACACTGAATGAAAAACTTAGAACCAAACTATTGTAAAAGTACTTTATTTAATGATGATAACACACTGTATTTTATTTCGTATAAGTTTATAACTTTTATGTTCAACAGATTACAAAGGAATGCATATTTTAATTTCTTAAAAAGCTAAATTGTCAATTTAATATGTAAACCAAAAAAGGTAGAAAAAATTAGAATTATAGTAAAAGCTTTCTTTAAACTTTAAGTAGAAAACTTAAATTTCCCGATATTATATAAAATTTAAAATTATATTACGTTTGCGCACAATGAACCGATTTGTACCGCAAAACTCTATTACATTTTGATTTACATAGAAATCACATTTAATGACAGGTTTGGTTGTAATTATTTTGTTGACATTTGTGTAAATAGTGTTTAAGAAATGTAAGTATACAAATTAATAATTATAAATTCAATTTTACTGTAATAAATTTCAATAATATTATTGTTTTTTCAGGTACTTAAAACTATGAGCCTTAAGGGCTTAATAAATCGCAGTGGATTATGGTAAGTAACATTTTGTTTCATTAATTTATGATCTATTTTATTTTAGGTGGACGTGAGTGTTGTGGTGTGACATTTTCTATGAAAGTTGGAAATGTCAATTAAATAAATAAATAATGGTTTTGATTAATTTAATAAATGTTATGAAACAAATTGGTGTATGTGTTTCATTGGAAAATTCTCACCAACATACTCCCGCACCTTAAGGAATTTTAATAATGAAATTACTTAATAGGCAACTTAACTAACTTAGCAACTGGACGTTTCACCTCGCTTCTTGATGTTTTAAGAGTTGCTACTCGTATAATGCCATCATGGCCTGGATGAACTGCTATTACTTTGCCAAGTAACCATTGGCTTGGATATAAATTGTCCACCCTAATTAGAACAACATCATTGATTTCAAGTTGGTCGGTTTTTGTTTTCCACTTGTATCGTTGCTGAAGAAACGTAAGATAGTCGCGATGCCAACGATTCCAGAAACCTTGAATCCGTTGCTGTATATTCTGCCATCTCGATAATTTATTTTGCGGTATATGATGTAGTGTTGGCTCGGGGATGACAGTTAAAGATTCTCCAACCAAAAAATGCGCTGGTGTAAGAATTTGTAGATCATCAGCATCATCATTGATTCGAATTTAATAATGATTCGATTTGAGTGATGAGTGTTGTCATTTCTTCAAATGTGAGGTTGACATTTCCGACTCTTTTCAGGTGGTACTTGAAAGATTTTACGGTTGATTCCCACAGACCGCCAAAGTGAGGAGCGTGAGGTGGGCTGAAGTGGAAATTAATACTTTTCTGTAAGAAAAAATCAGTGATTTTAATTCCCGATTAGCACCAATGAAGTTGGTCCTGTTGTCGCACCAAATTTGTTCTGGACTTCCATGTCTTGACACGAACCGTTTTAATGCTGCCAAGAATGAGTCGGTATCCAGACTACTCACTACTTCTAAGTGGACAGCTTTAACAACAAGGCATACAAAAACAGCCACATATGCCTTTTCAACTGGAGCGGTTTTGCGTTTTGAGGTTTTGATATACATAGGTCCAGCATAATCTAGGCCAGTTTTTAAAAACGGTCGGCTCTGCTGACATCGTACTGCTGGTAAATCAGCCATCTTTTGATCATTTTTGTGGAACCGGTAACGAATGCAGACAGTACATTTCTTTATATAGCGCTTGATGGTGTACCTCGCTCCTACTATCCAGTATTTATTCCGTAGAATACTCAGTGTTAGTGAGTTGCCTGCATGCATGTGATTAATATGTATGTCTTTTATTATGAGATTGCAAACAACATGATTTTTCGGCAGAATAATTGGATGTTTGGCCGAGTATGGTAAGTACGATCTGCGTAGTCGCCCGCCTACACGTAGTAATCCATTAGCGTCTACAAATGGATCAAGTGAGGATAATTGATGTTTCGTTGGTAAAGCTGATTTGTCGCGTAACATAGAAAACTCGATCGAAAGTATTTTATGTTGAACATTTCGAAGTAACACCATCTCTGCCTCATTCATTTCAGCTGGACCGATTGACATACTTTTGAATTCTCTCTGCTTAATTTGAGTTGATCTGCAAAATCTGAGGATATAGACCATTATTTTCCTAATTTTAAACCACGACGAGTATTTGTTTAGCAGCTCTTGTATTATATCATTATCATCTGTGGTCTCGGTGAGAACGTGGAGATATTTTGGCCTTTCTTCTAACTTTATGCTATTTGAGTTTGTTGTGCACTTCGATGTTGGCCAGTTGTGCTCTGGTTCACTTAACCATCGTGGTCCATGCCACCACAGACCCGATTTTGTTAAATTAGATGGTTTAGCTCCTCTTGATATTACGTCTGCTGGGTTATATTTTGAGTCAACATGACGCCACTTATTACGCGGAATTGTTTCGAGAATTGCTGCTGTTCTGTTTCCAACAAATGACTTCCATCTTCGTGGAATATCAGATAACCAGTGAAGAACGATTATGGAATCCGTCCAGGCCACAATATCTATTTGATCGTAAGTGAGTGATTCCATGCAGAATTTTACTAGTTTGCACAAAAGCGCTGCTCCACACAATTCCAAACGTGGTAGGGAAATTTGTTTAATTGGTGCTACCTTGCTCTTCGCCGAAATGATGTTTATGGTTATTTCGCCCATCTCATTGATAGCTCGCATGTAAAGGACACAGCCATATGCCGCTTCGGAGGCGTCACAAAACGCATGTAATTGCAACTGCTGCTGGCCATTTAATAATGTTAATCTTCTTGGAATACGAATAGTTTCAAGTTCTGGTAATGCGTTATAGATACTTTCCCATGATTGCACGATGTTATTGGGTAAAATAGAGTCCCATTCGGTTTTCAATAGCCATATTTTCTGGAGCAAAATTTTGAAAAGAACGACAATCGGTGCAATCCAACCTAACGGTCCACACTATAGGATCGTTATCTCGTTGTACCTTAAATGAAAACTCGTCTGCTTCTGCATTCCAGATAATTCCTAGAGTTTTAATAGACGTGTCATCTTCAATAAGCTTTGGAATGTTTTGTATTTCCTGTTTCGAAAATGACTCAAGGAATTGATTATCATTAGATTTCCATTTGCGTAGATTAAATCCGCTTTGTCGTAATATGTCAATTAATTGACGTTTCAGCTCTATTGCTTCTTGAACGGTGTCACTACCAGTCAACATATCGTCTAGAGTTAATTTGGTTCTTGCTTCAATGTTTTTATTTTTGAATTCTGGACATTTGAACAGCGGGTGATCTCGTCTACACACTACACAGTCAAATATAGTGTTAGAATTAGCAGTTAGAAAGCTTTTGGTTTTAGGTTTGGGTGCAGTCTTCTTGCTTGATGCATCGCAAATTTCTAACGCGTCACACCTCTTATTCAAAAACTCAATAAAGCTATTAAATGTTGGATAGTCTCTGCCAACCGAATCATTTGCCCATAACTGTTTAGATTCATTGTCAATTTTCCCTAACAAGATGTGAATAAGCCAGGGATCACGTAACTCAGCGTTTGGTCCCAATGCTCGTAGTCCGCGAGTTATTTCATCAGCGGTATCGCAAATTCGTCGCAACTCCTTCCCGTTAGTAGAAACACATGGCTTTTGTTCAAAAAATGTTTGTATTAACGATGAAATAATGGGTGTCAATTTATTGTATCGACTACATAATTTATCCCACGCTTCGATATAATTATTTTCCGTTATAGGGATATGCCTGATTAAAGTGGCAGCTTCATCTTTTAGCAAGCTCGTTAGCATTTGTAATTTGTGCACCTTGCTGATTTTCTGATTGTCATGCACCGTTGTCTTAAATAAATCGTGGAATGAGGCCCAGTATTTATAGTTGCCCGAGAATGGCTCTATATTGAATTTTGGCAAACGAGCTTGCTGCTACGTATTTGCTCCCTCAAAGAAAGTTTTTTGCTGTTCTAGAAATTGTTCAAGGGTGGTATACTGGTATTCAAACCAGGTGCATTATTAGATTCACCTCGCCCAAGTCTAGTACAAGCACAGCTTAATAATTCTCGCGCTTTAAAATATGTTTCTTCTACGACATCACTAATCGATTTGTACGCTGGATTATCGAATAACTGCAGTTCCAGCTCATTGAAAATTTCATACCGGTTTTCAAGCACTTCGCGCCGAGCTGTTATTGCTTCAAAGGTTGTATTATCAGTTATTCCTTCAGCGAATCTTAATATATTCTTCATTGATGTGTGCGCCCGATCACGCAACATTACTAATTTCTCAGTCATTTTAGTCTGATTAACAATATGGCTTCACACAATGACCACGAGGTTGTAATAAATAATTTTAACGCAATGGAGTTTTCAATGATCAAATGTATCGCGGTTTTTATTATTTTCCAAAACGATACAGTAAAATATATAAAAAGTTTTTACTTAGCTGAGTATCTGCTAATTCCCGGGTTTCGGCACAAATTGGTGTATGTGTTTCATTGGAAAATTCTCACCAACACTGTTTAGTAAAGGAAAGTTTACACTACCAATTTTTGTTAAATTTAAATAAGCGCAAAATATAGGGGTAAACATTTAATACAGTACGCTAACACGTACTGTATTTTTAAAAATATAATACAGCATATCGCCTTCAAATAGAGAACAGTGCAGTATACATTAGGAATGGTCAAACCGTTTGCGATGTGTTTGAGTGCGAGACGAATGCGATGACAATGGATCCTTCTTGTGTGGTTGTTATGAATTAGAGTTGCTTCGTGTCTTTAAAATCAACTACAATGATTGCCATCGAGCCGCATCACGCCATCGTGATAAATATTTCGCTAAGGTTTGTGCATCATCCCCCCTTGCCGATGAGTTTCTGGATCCAGCATGTCAACTGGATGTTGATCATAATGATATTTCAAGTGGACTCATAAACCTGTAAATACCGAACGGAATTTAAAATTGTAACATTTATTCGAGGGAGGCGAATGTGTGCGATCGATTGCGGTGCGCATGCAGATTTGTTTTGGTCCGCTCACTCTAGCAAATTCATTACGCTTTTCCACTCCAAAGCTAGCAGAAACCAAATTGAAAATCGAACCAAAAGCAAAATTAGGACGCAAAACAAGATCATACAAATTTTTGGGGTCGAAGATTTGTTAAGAACGAGTAAAAGAGCGGACCTAGAAAGAGCGGACCAAAAAAATGTTTAGTCGTGTATTTATTTAGAATATAATTATCCATAGTACCTTGTAATGTTCTGCTGGTTGGGTTCTGCTAGCTTTAAGGACGTGTTTATTTATTGGTATATGCAACAAAAAATCAAACTAACCTTTTAAAGACAAGATTCAATTAAGAAATCTGCTCTACAAATTTCAAAAGACTAGCATGTGTGTAGATTTTCTGGATTGCCCATGATATGGTTTTACTAGAAATGTTTTCCATGACTCTAATTTTAGGATTTGTACGGTTGATATTCAACGATCAGTAATTTATATCGCTGATCCCAGTTATGCTTTGATTGGTTTGTCCTGTTAAAAACCCCTTTGTTGACCCCGACGTATAAACTATCGTATATTTTTTAAGATTATTTTTAGTGTGCAACATTTGATGCATGCAACAAATTTGGGATTTTTTTTTTTTTTTGGAAATGTTTCACTTTGGTAATTTACTGGAAATTATTATTTGGAGTGTCTGCGCGGTATGAGGCGCCATCCATATTATTGTATTTGAAATTTCATTGGCGCTTCCAAAACTGATATTGCACGCTTGGAGGTTAACGTTATTGTCATATAAATTATAATAAATCCATATATAGGGGTTCATTCAATTAATAAAATTGCTTAATCCAGCTACCGAACATGACACGTAAGCAACACTTAATTAATTACCAAATTCTAAAATAACTAGTTCTTTTGATTAAATATAGCTGGGTTGGGTGCAATCGTATTTGTAATATGTCAAATGCCGTGATAATTCAACAAGAGACAGGCGCGCTTTGCCTACACAGGAATTTTGTTTACAATTCAATAACAGTATATATTTAATCAAAATTACTGAAATGACGCCAGCACAGCATGGCAAATATCATTATTATGATAATATGATCTATTAATCGTGTTGATCGACTAATCGATCACGATAATTTGCGCATCGCATTTTACTAGTTTGGTTCTATAGAAAATCCAGTTGAAACTCTATAAATGCTGGTTGTATATAAAATTTAGCCAAGTTATTCCGCCCACAAGAAACTAACTCGGTCTCTATGGAAATAAACAACGACGGATGTTCAATGTGATAAATCTCAGATTTGCAATTTATATTTTTTTTTGTAAATCACGTATATTGTATTTCAATTCGAGATTTTATAAACAGCGCACGCAGGAAATCCTGCTTTTGGTATAAAATCAATCTGGTTTTTATCAATCAACGGTCGGTTATTTAGATAATAAAGATTTTCCAGATATTTATAAGCCGTATCGTTGCAAAAACACCAAACTGTGTATCTTGACTCATTCCCAATCAAAATTCCAGAAGTTATTGATCACTAACATTCCATAAAAAATTATCATCGTAATTGCCACCGGGGGAGATGTGTAAATTGCATAATTTTTTACTTTAAACACGAAACGAGATCGATTCATTATCAAGTGATTGTTATTTTCAAAAATTTTGTCCATCATTATAATTTTGCAGAAGTAATTCTCCATCACCAGATCGATAAATATAAAAAATGTTATCGTTAAATAAAAATAAAAATTTGACCATCATCGCGAAAATATTTTGTTTGTTTAGTGATTAGGAGAAATGAACCAGCAACAACAACAACAACACTAAATATTTATTTTATTTTATTTGTGTTATTCCAAATATTGATAATATTATTTTAATGACATCATCTTGATATGATTTGAATTGATAATAGCGATTTATCACGATGACTCAAGGTGTTGACAAACAATATTATTGTGATGGTACATCGTACATGGTGAAGATCAATGAAGTCATATTTGTTCATCATTGGACCAGCAGTTTTGTGTTACGAGTTTAACGTCAAATTTTGTATTCTGAGCAACTGTAGAGTATAGTGCTAGAATGTTCCCATGACCTTCATTGCCGCAATTATTCAAATAAGGTGGATGCCCTCTTACTGAGCTCTTCATTGTTATTTTTGCCATACGATATTTAGGAAAATTTTATGAATTAATTCATCTGTGGTTGCTGTGATTTTACAGAAGTCTGTTGACAATGTTGTCACAATTGCGATATACATAAATTGGCATCAAATTTATTTTTATCGTCAGGAAAAATTTATTATGTTGGCCGAATGAACAATTTAACAACATATTTGAAATGCTAATGGAACTGGAATTCAAATCTCCGAAAAGGCATGATTTTGGACGGAAATGGTAAATTACCATTTCTGTACCATTTTCGTGAATTTGCTGTCCTGGTTAAGAAGCTTGTCAAACGCTGGTTAAATAAACAATTTAACAAGATATCTGAGGTTTTCACAGAACCTGAGTTCAAATTTCTGGAAAAACGTGCTAATGGCCGTTTACCATTCTTGCTCAACCTCAAAATCAAAATGAAGAAGTTCTTAAAAAATTTGCGGCCTTGGTTAAGAAGTTTCCACCAGATTGGCTGGGTGGACAATTTAACCTTTTTGAGGTGTTCAAGCAACCTGAGTCCAGATCTCTAAATAGACGTGGTAATGGCAATTACATTAATTCTTGACAATTTTGCTGTTCTGGTTCGAAAGTTTCAATCCGGCTGGCTGGGTGAGCAATTTAGCAACCTTTTTGAGGTTTACAAGGAACTTGAGTCCAAATCTGTAGAAAGGCGTGTTAATGACCGTTTGTCATTTTCACTCAAACTCAAAATTAAAATACAAAAGTTCGTAGAAAATTTGCTGTCCTAGTTAAAAAAATCCAATTAGGCTGACTGGATGAACAATTTAGCAACCTATTCACTTGCTAATAGAGCATGAGTCTTAACCTCTGAAAAGGCATGTTAATGGCCGTTTACCATTTTCACTCACATTTTTAATAGGATTTCAAAATTTTTTAAAAAATTTGTTGTCCTGATTAGTAAGTTTCAAGGTTTATGAGCAATTTAGCAACCTATTTGTAGTGTTCAAGGAACCTCAGTACAAATTCCTAGAAAGGCGTGTTAAAGGCTGATAACCATTTTCACTCAAACTGAAAACTAAAATAGAAAAGTTCGTACGAAATTTGTTGTCTTGGTTAAGAAAACTCAAATAGGCTGGCTGGCTGAGCATCTTAGCAACCTATTTCTTGAGCTAATGGGACCTGAATCTTATTTTATGAAAATATATGTTAATGGCCGTTTAATATTTTCACTCAAACCGTTAATAGAATTTCAAAAATTCTTAACAAATTCGTTGTCCTGGTTAGAAAGTTTCAGGCTGGCTGGAAGAGAAATTAAGATAGCCTACTCCAGGTGCTCATGGAACTTTAGTCCAAATCTCTGGAAATGCGAGTTAATGGCCGATTACCATATTAGATCAAAGACAAAATTGAAATTAAAGCCTTGACAATTTTGCTGTTCTGGTTAGGATGTTTCAATCTGACTCGCTGATGAGTAATTTGGCAAACTATTTTAGGTACTCGAGAAACCTGAGTCCAAATCTCTTGAAAGGCATGTTAATGGCCGTTTACTATTTTCACTCAAACTCAAAATTAAAATACAAAAGTTCGTAGGAAATTTGCTGTCCAGGTTAAGAAGTTCCAATCTGACTGGCTGGATGAGCAATTATCAAACTATTTTATGTGCTAATGGAGCATGAGTTTAAACCTCTGAAAAAAAACATATTAATGGACGTTTACTGTTTTCACTCAAACTGTTACTAGAATTTCAAAAATTCTAAACAAATTTGCTGCCCTGGTTAAGAAATTATAATTAAACTGGATGGACGAGCAATTTAGTAGCGTCTGAGAGGTGTCCATGGAACCTGAATTCAAATCTCTGGAAAGGCATGTTAATTAAAAAATTCTTAAAAAATTTGCTGTCCGAATAAGAAAGTTTCAATCTTACTTACTAGAAGAGCTTAAAGGCTCAAGGAACCTGAGTCTAAATCTCTAGATAGACGTGTTAATGACTACTAAACATTTTCAATCAAACTTAAAATTGAAATACAAAAATTCGTTGGAAATTTGTTGTTCTGATTATGGAATTCCACCGTTTTTCATTTTTACTCAACCTCAAATTTAAAATACAAAAGTTCGTACGTCTGAAAAGGCATGTTAATGGCCAATTACCATTTTCACTCAAACTGTTAATAAAATTTCAAATTTTTTTAACAAATTTGCTGGTCCTGGTTTGGAAGTTCCAATCATTTTGGTTGGATGAGCAATTTAGCAGCGTATTCCAGGTGCTCACGGAACCTGAATCCAAATCTCTTGAAAGGCGTGTTAATGGCCGTTTATCATTTTCACTCAAACTCAAAATTGAATTAAAATTCGTAAGAAATTTGTTGTCCTGGTTAGGAAGTTCCAAACAGGCTGCCTGGATGAGCAATTTAGAAACCTATTTGACGTGCTTGTGGAACCTGAGTCCAAATCTCTGGAAAAGCATGTTAATAGCCGTTTACCATTTTCGGTCAAACTCGAAATAGAAATGCAAAAATTCTTGACAAATTTGTTGTTCTGGTTAAGAAGTTTCAATCAGGTTGGCTTTATGGGCAATTTAGCTACTTATTCGAGGTGTAATTACCTTAATCACTGGAAAGGCGGGTTAATGGCCGTTTACCATTTTCATCAAAACGCAAAATTAAAATATAAAAATTCATTACAAATTTATTTTTCTGGTTAGGAAGTTTCAAGTCTTACAGGTCACTAAATATGTTAAGAATTTTTCAAATTATATTAACAGTTTGAGTGAAAATGGTAAACGGCCATTAACACGCCTTCCCAGAGATATTCCGCGAGCACCCGGAACACTTGTTGTCAAATATCTGGAAAGGTGTGTTAATGACCGTTTACCATTTTCACTCAAAGCAAAATTGAATATAAAAATTCATAACAATTTGCTGGCTAAGAAGCCTTCAGAGAACCAAGAAATTCCTAACCAGAACAGCAAATTTGTTATGAATTTTTATATCTCAATTTTAAGTTTTAGAGAAAAAGGCAAACGGCCATTAAAATGCCTTTAGGTAGCCAAAAAGGTTACTAAATTGTTCATCCAGGGACGTACCTAATAAGCTTTGATTTTTACTCTTTTGAGTAGTTTTAATATTTAGTTATAACAAAAATCCCAGGATATATTCTAAAATGCCTTCCAATGGAAATGGCGGATATACGTTTATCTAATTAAGTGGGCCATACGCCTTGTCTAAATAGAGGGCTGGGGGTTTTAGATAGGACACATAGCTTGTTTGATTAGACAGACATATGGCCACCTTTTCCATAGAGAGGCATTCTAGAACAAAATCTGAAATTTTTGTTATAACTTTAAACTAGAACTACTCAAACAAGTAAAATTCGAAGTTTATTCCAACAATTGTAGGAAATTCTCTTGACTCCATTTATAAAAGTTGTACGGCCCATTTAACTAGACAGACATAAGGCCATCTTTTCCGTAGAGAGGTATTTTCGAATAAACTGTATTTTATTTTTTAATAATGTAATTAATGTAGTTTAATGTATATATTAAAAGCAACAAATATATTCTCAAAATGTATTAAACCTCCCAGCTTTAGTTTATCCCAATTACCTATTTGACCTAATAAAGATTCTTTTAAAATTTGATTTTAATTCAAATAAAAACCTACATTGATAAACTAAATTATTTTTTATTGAGCTAAATTTTAAATAGTTGGCCAACTCTTTCCAATTTTATATATTTGTCTCAATAAATTGCGTATTTTAACAGTGTTTTTTGGTTATTTATTTCACACAGGCACTAAATTATTCTAATGCGAATTCTGATTAGATTTATTATTACTCATTTAAGAAAAATTTCAGGGTTAGCGTAATCTACAAAAGGAATTATTCGTGTTATGATTATTATCTTGGTTCGAAAGTTACATTTGGGGTGGTTGGATGAACAATTTAATACTCTGTTCTAGGTGATATCGGAACCTGAGCTCAAATCTATGGGAGGCAGTTTTCGTTTACCATTTTCGCTCCAACTCAAACTTGAAATAGAAAAATGCGTAACAACAAACTCGTTGACGTAAAGTCATTTACATACATATATGCTGCTACCAATAGCCTCTCTGTACCAGCAAAAGTTCAAGCTATTGCCAATTGTAGTTTTGAGTTTTTGAATAAAATTTATGTGTTTAAAATGTTTTGTTTTTCTGATTTACGCCTAAATGTTGATAACAAAATACATATATGTACAGTCGAAATAGTTTGTCTACAATAGTCGTGTTTTAATATTCGAGCACTATCCGGAGCCGAATGTCAAATTTCTACTGAAACTGCAGCTATTATTCACTGGTGTCGCTATACCATAAAAATAAAAACTAAATGCATCCATAAAACAAACATATATCACCTGAAATATACCAATTGACATTTATTTCGACATAACGTTATACACAAAAAATCCATCTTGCTGCGTTTTAAATTTTTATTGTAAGATTTAGTTTCTATTGGTTTCAGGGGTTTACAAAATAAAGGCCTTTTCAAATTTGCTATTGAAATGGATAGCGCTCCCGATAGCGGCTCCCGATAAATAAGTGAGCCAAGATATTTTTTTATCGATTTTTAATTAAAAAATTGAATGAAAAATTTTAGTTTAGAGTTAAATAAATTAATTATATGCAATAATAGCGCGCTAAATATAAGTTTTGACATAGAAAATTGGCTGTTCCGGATACAGCTATCGGGCGCTAATAAAAAAACACGGCAAATATACACAGAAAATATTGTTTTTGATGTATACAAACGAATATCGCCAACTGTACTAATATGATATTTGACAAGTGCTTGCCGCCATCGAATTTTATAGTTTGTTTTAAAATAAAATGCACTTTGGTTACAGTGGTGAATTCATTACGTATTGATTTACAGTGGCGAAAGTCTACATTTTGTGAATATCGTTTTTTAGAACAATGTATACTATTTTCTCTAATCAATTTCTATAAAGTTACA
The DNA here is from genome assembly GCA_932526605.1 of Nephrotoma flavescens. Lineage (NCBI taxonomy): Eukaryota > Metazoa > Arthropoda > Insecta > Diptera > Tipulidae > Nephrotoma > Nephrotoma flavescens. The sequence continues at coordinate 146,371,702 of OW052222.1, forward strand.
GCTATAAAGTTTTTACAAATTTTACAATCGCGACACCGTCCAACCGTCCTGGTTATAGGAAGTTCTAATTAATCTGGTTGAATAATAAATATAACATCCTTTTTCAAGTGCTAAAGGAACAATAAATTATCCTAGTTCGGAAGTTCAAATTAGGCTGGCACCCCTCAGCCGAGATTAGGCTGACGACTACCTCTGGTGTCTGGCAGTGATAGGGTCTTCATGCGCACCCTGAATATTTTCTTCAATTGTATTGATTGTATCAATATGCATAATTGAAGTGGTTATTTCCAATTCAGTTAAAGCTAGTTTGGTAGCCATTGATGTACTGGTCATTACTTCGTTTATCGTATTCGTTACAACTGAATTCTCCTATTGATCTCTTAATTAACCTGGAACTGTTGGATCTTTTCCTTTGTGAATTCGTTCGTATTAATTAACTGCTTACTTTTTTGTGATGTTTGGAAAAAAGGATGCGCGTTTGATCTAGCACTCTACCTCTTTGATGCCTCTGTGGACTTTTTCAAGTTATTTCCTTACGATTGCATCTGGCCTATTTACATCCTCCACTGTTTTTGTGACGAGAATGAAATGAATTTTAAGAGAAAAATTTTTCTCCGCTCAGTTAAAGTTTATATTTATATTCCTTTACTGGACGCAAATGCAATTGGTCCTTCCGCTTTATCGTGTATTTGTGAAAACACTGTCCCAAATCGTGTAGTGATGCGTCTGTTGTAAGGATGAAAGGTTTTGATAAGTCAGAGTAATGCAATGTCTGGTCCGTGGATACTATTTTTCTTAGAGTTTTGGACGATTGTACGTACTCTTTCTATGAGTTTTGCGATTTTTTAGTAATCCCGGATAAACCAACGGTAGCACCCCGAAAAGCTATTTTTAAGACCAAGTGGCTTTCCAGTTCGAGACGATTTTTCTATTTGAATTTGATGAAACACTGGTGTTAACTCAAATATTGTAACCTATTTTAGAACTCCCTTAAATGTTTATTATTTTCTCAATCTGAGGTATAGAAAATTTGTCAGCGATCGTTTTATCGTTCAAACCCCTGTAGTCAATTATTATCGTAGATTTATGGATATCTGAAGCGTTTCCTTCTCAATAACTCATTTGGGTTGGTTCCTTTCTTTCCGGATTCGAACTTTACTTTCACGGTGATCTTTTGCAGTTCTCAGAGTAATGGCGTGAGTCGTGGGGTAATTAGAGGCTTTCGTGCTCCTGGCCTACACCGTGGAACAGAAAAAATCATAATAAAAGCAAATAATAAAAACTGAAATTAAATCACGTCGACCAGAATTTGTCGAACGAAACTTGAGGAACTGATATAAACAAACAGTTTGACACCATCGGAGTTCCACGGGAAGACCAAGTGAATTTTACGGTCACTCACGAATGGACGACACATATGCTGGAATCACCACTTCTACCCTGTGAATGTCCTGCCAAGCAGATATAGCGGAGTGACAAGCCCAGCATGTAAATATCACGCCGGCACAGAATGAGAGTCCCCCTCTCACCATGCTGACCCGTATAAAAAATTTGTGATTCATATTCATTTGTTACATATAAAAAACGAAGTGAAACAATAATAATCCAAATGCAGGAGTAATCGCAGTCCAAAATTTTAATTTATTGATCCTAAAACAAAAAGAAATCGGAGGGAAATATCGGAAAAGAGAGAAAAAAAATTAACAACAGCAAAAAAATATTATGGCCTAGCGAAAATAAACCAAGTGGAATCGAAAAAAGAAAAAAAAATATTGTCTCCGAACAATTCTGTTTTGATAACGAGACTAACGTAGACCCCGGTCGCGCACACGAACAGCATCTATGGCGCTCGATTACAATATGATTATTTGAATCAAAATGAATTTACCAAAATTATAAAAATAAAAATAGTAGTTTAAATATTTAAATGAAACTAACTTGTAAAGTAAAAACAAAAATTAAATAAAAAAAAAATCGTACCTTTGACCTCAGGAAAAGTCACCCTGTAGTTCTTAGCATACTTGCTCCAGCGACCGGTGGTCCCGGGTTCGATTCCCGGTGGTGACAAGGAAAAAATTTCACGGCTGGTTTAGGATCAATGAATTAATCACTCATTATCCGAAATGAAAATATGATTATGAAACCTCATTTGAGGCGGCCAAATCCCTTGATGGGATATAGTGCCAGAGAGAGAGAGAGGTTGGCCACCTGCAAGTTGGACGTCATCCGCCTTATACCAAAATTTTGCCTGGTTGGGAAACAGGGAATTGTTGAATTGTTGGGCGTCCTTACGTCGTTATTCCTAGAAACAGTACAACAGTAGTGGCCTCACATGGCCACCCGTAAATAACTTGTTACGACTTCACGGGCATAACAATGCTTCTTACGCTTTACTTCAAATTTTATTCTCATTGCAATCGGTTGAATAGTGTATGTCTAAAATCACTTGTATTGTCATTTTGTGTTGTATTTTCTTTTTGCTCACCCCTATCGGTTTTGTAAACGTTTATTGATTTTTGGAGTGAGGCCAATGTGTGCCCTTGTGCGTGTGTACGAGCGGGTACAATGCAGATTAACATTTCTTTTGTGTTTCTTGTTTTGTGTTGTGGCACGTCACGTTCGATCTTTGTTTTGTGCTGTGGATCAACGATATGTGCAAGAGTAAGAGGCACATAAAAGGAAAAATATTTTTTCCGCATCGTATTTTTGGTGCGAGAATTTTTTTAATCTTGATTGGATTTTTATAAAAAGATAAAGTCTCGTTTTGATTTGAATAATAGACAGTCTCTTGTTGATTGATAAAGAGTTACAACGCATCCCCAATAGAATTCCTTATGACTTTTTCCATACAGAAAAATATGAAAAAAAACTTGAGAATTTTTTTTTTTTCATACTTTTCTGTAAGGAAAAAATCAATGGGGATGCGCTGTTAGTCTCGTCTGGAGAGGCTAAAATAAAGTTCAGTTTTTTTGGTTTTTGGAAAACAATATAAAATTGCATAGTGTAGTCTAATTTTTTTTTTGGATTGCGTAAATAATGTAAAGTTTTGGATGTTCAATAAAGTTGTAAAGAAAGAAAACTGTGAATGATACATAGTTCACTGTGTACCATAGTTACTGTTAAATCCGCGTTTTATTCAAAACATAGCCAAGAGTATAAATAATAGCTTGTGGATATATCACAACCCAAGAGTCAATTTTAGTTTCTTACATAATGATCAATATTGATGAACCAGCGATTTTGTTCGACATTCAACCGGATAAATCAAGATCGGTCAGGAATAATTTAGTGTTCAAAATAAACAAAATAATCATAAATCAATGAACGCCGCAACGCATAAGGGTGGTCTAAAGGGATCATTCAGAATTTTAGTACAATATATGAGTGGCGTGTACTCCACTACATTTTAAGGTTACCAGAAACGCCCAACATTTTTTTTGAATTCGGCAAGACAACGTCCATCCACTTTTGGCGGCCTATCAAGGCCGAATTATCGGTAAGACGAGACAACGCCCAACATCTTCGGCGGCCTAGCAAGGCTGAGTTTTATGGTTATCGGTGAAAGGCACAGCAACGACAAGACGAACAAGGACACCCTCACCCTACAGGGTGACCTTCATGAGAGTTAAGGTACCAAATTTTTTATTTTTTATTTAAATTTTCTTTTAATTTTTCTTTCAATTTATTTAAATATTTCTATTCAAATTTGTTTCAAATTGCCAAATTTTTTTAAATTTTTTCTTCAAATTTACAAACTTTGGTTATTATTAAATTCAAGCTGTCTAATTGAGAACCATGCAGGTAATTTCTATTTTCAAATTTTTTATTTTTTTACGGATTTTGTTTTACTACTATGTTAGCCCCGTGGTAGAATTAGCAATCTTTTACTTTCTCTTTTCTGCTTTGTCGTGGGTTCTGAATGAATAAAAAAACTGTACTGCGATTTCCATTGGCAATCGGATTCAGTTGTTTTCTTTGATATCTTCTTTTCGTTGTAATATTTTTTTATATACAATATAAAATGAATTACTAAATTTTCCGGTTCGGTGCGATGAGAGGGGATACTCCATTCTGTGTCGGTTCCATATTTACAGCCTGGGCTTGCCACTCCCATTCATCTTCTTGGCAGGACATCTACAGGGTCGGAGTGGCGTGTTTTAAGTTGTCGAAGTGTGAATTGTGGGAGATTCGTTAGAGGTCTCTCCGGGTGAAGTGAGGCTTGGTCTGTTAAGTAGACGTCCCTATCCTCTAATGCTGCTTCGTTGTAGCTGGGCATCGGCCTTTCGGGGTTGATGGGTCATACGGGGGGTCTCTTCATCCGACTGGGTACTTGTCACTCTGGGAGACCCTGTCGTTACCGGATGGGCACACCCGGCTATTATTTCTTTATAAACATATTCCTCAAGTTTCATCCGACAAATTTCGGAGGAACATTTGATTTTTATTTTTATTTAGTTTGCGTTTTTTTATAAAATTCTGTAAACACGGTGTATGCCAGGAGCATCGCAAGCCTCAAATTCTCACGACCTAAGCATTTCTCTCTGAGATCTAGCCAGTAAAACCACCGTCTGAGGCCTCTGCGAGCTTAGTTGAAATCTGCGGGCCGGCTGCTGAGCCATCCGAAACAAACTGTTTGGGCAGTGGCTCGCCGAAACCAAAATCAATTTGGCCTCAATTGGCCACCCGTTAATTTTGGGCGTATTCTAGCTAACATACCACCAAATATTCTACAAAAATATTTCCGTTCGTGGATGCTTTTTTGTTTTATATTTTTTGCGCGTTAGCCGTGCTCTTCTTGCACCGCGCGACAAGCGCGCACGACAAAACGAGAAAACACAACAAAAATATTTCTCTATATCGTTTACGTTTACAATAGGGATGGACAAAAAGAAAATACAATACAAAATGTCACGGCAGAACAAATGACTTCAGTATTGCTACTTTCCTACACATGGCAATGCCAACACTATGATATAACAAATCAAACGATTAAAATCCAGAAAAAAACTAGAAAACAATGTTATGACCATGAAGTCGTATCAAACTATAACTCCGTTAATCTTTCTAATATTCCCCTTAACTTTCTTTTGCTTATTTTTCAATTATTGAGACCACCATCACTTGAAAACCACCATCACTCGGCCTTACCTCATTCTTTGGTTTCTGTTTTTATACTGGTCCACAGTACCCCCGGTGGGAGTATGCTGTGTTTGTGTGAAACTCGTTTGAAACAAGAGCATCCGTATTCTGTATAAGATAACGGAAATTTGCCAGAGGAAAATAAGGGATTACGCTACTCGCCACAAGTGGCAGCACTATCACAAACCATAATTTCTTTGGTATATAATTAACAGCGAACATTTTTTTATTCATTTTGTTTCTCTTCTTTCACTAAATAAAACATCCCAGCGGAATAAAATATTAAAAGTAGTCCTTAAAATGACAAAATGATTGATCTCCGAAGTAAAGGAAATCGGTATTTGAAATCTTGAAATTTTACAATATTCCGTTTTTCCGCCATTTCTTAACGAATTACGATGAAAATTAAATAGTAGTATTGGTCAGGGATTTTAAAGTAAGTTTTGGACAAAATTCTAGAATCTGATCATGTTGGACTAAACTTGGCCATTTCATAACCAATTTTTATGAAATTTGGTTTCTAGATTGATTTTTGATCGAAATATAAATTTTAGATGTAAATATGGTGTCTATACATTCTACACGATTAAAATGAATTTTAAGCTGGACAGAACTGGGCTGGTTCTTAATTACTAATAATGTAAAAATTGTGTCGCATACAGGGATAATTCGGACAAAATTTTTTGATTAGAATTTTAAATGTAATTTTTTGATTATCTGCAGCCATATAAGTTCTTCTCAGTTCCTGGCCATTATCTCAAAAGCTTCCACTGGTAACCAATACTTTAGGTTGCTTTTCTAATAGTTTAGGTCAAACTGAGACTACAAGGAGAATTTAAGAAAAATTTATGAAATGGAATTTTCACTATAATTTTTTATTTTCGGCAACCATATAAGTCAGGATTTCAAATCCTGAGAAGGACTTCTAAAATTCTAAAACATAAGTGTTTCTCAAATTTGACAAGTAGTCTCAGTATGATCTTTGCAATTAGAAAAACAACCGAAAGTATTGGTTACTAGTAGAAGTTTTTGAGATGTTGCCCAGAAACTGGAAAAAACTTATATGGCCGCAGAAAATTAAAAAATTGCATTGAGAACTCTTATCGACAAATTTTATCCGAATTATCCCTGTATGTGATGCAATTTTTACATTATTAGAAATTAAGAACCAGCCCAGTTCTCTCCAGCTCAAAATCCATTTCAATCGTGTGGAATGTATAGACATCATATTTTCATCTAAAATTTATATTTCGATCAAAAATCAATCTAGAAACCAAATTTCATAAAACTTGGTTATGAAATGGCCAAGTTTAGTCCAGCATGAACTGATCCTAGAATTATGACTTAAACTTACTTTAAAATCCCTGATCAATACTACTATCCCAATTTCATCGTTGTTCGTTGGGAAATCGCGGAAAGAAAGAGTATTGCGTTCCTTTACTTCCAATCAATTTGTCATTTTAAGGGTCACTTTTAATATTTTATTCCGCTGCGCTGTTTTGTCTAGTAAAAAAGTGAAACAAAATGAATAAACAATTTCCGCTGGTAATTATATAAAAAAACAAATTCTCTTTTGCAATAGTGATAAGTTGTCTCTTGCCCATGCCTTTAACGTTTTCTGGTCCTTGGTTAGTCTTCTCTAAACTGAACTATTCTACCTATAAAAATTCATGATTGATTACATTCCAACATGCTTGCCTTACCCTAATTGAAAATTGCAATGAGAACCTGCTGAAGACTCAAAACTCGTGGTTAAGGCAAATACCAATTTCTTGTAATTTAAAACTCGCGAATCTAACAACTTTTTAGATTTACATTTTAACACCAGTTAGAATAGTTGCTCTAAACGACAAACACTATTTAACAAATGTGGGTCAACGTTGATTTATGATGCTCAAGGTTATTCCATCTGCTAGAATGTACAATTGTGACATTTACGCAAACATCGTGATACGTTTCGGCATCTACAATGTCACATTATTGCGATTGAGCAATCGGAAGCTCAATAGAAACTTCTAGAATATTTTCTTAATAATTTCTTCGCATCTTGACACGAATCTTATAAATGACCTTCCTCCCATATATAAACAAAATCTATCTTGATTTTACACTATACACGAATGAATGACACACCTTACCGCAGATAATATCATCATATTATCGGTAATTTACTAACTATGGATGTATAAGTTAATGACGTTTGATCTTTTCAGCATTCGATAATAAATTAAAATGATAAATCTTTTGATCGCGACACGCGCGTCAAAACTACTCGTACCTTCTTATGTCACGTCTAAATATGTATAAATAAAAATGTAAAAATTTCTAATGTCGCGCGCATTTAATCAAAAGTGGCGCAAACTCAAAAATATTCCGGTGTGATAAACCTTTCTGACCATATAAACGTAAGTATGTTATATGAACAACAACAATTCGAATATATTTGAATTGATGACACGCGAATTGAATGATAGGTAATATATTAAACTGGATGGATACAACTCAAAAGACCACGAAACAGTTTACATTAATGAATAATTCAGCGGCTCGTATTAGTTGATGATTCAGCAGGTAATTTATGCAAATGTATGGAAATTATTAAATTGCTATATTTTAGATTTTGGTTTGTTTGCGATATCCGATTGTTTGGGTCGGGTGACAATTAATCCTAATTAGCTTAACAATTATTTCAAACATTTTCGAAAAAACTTTCCTTCTATACCAATCGGTATTTTGTTGAGTCACACGCACAAATCATTTCGAAATGTTAGCAGTTAGCACAATAACGATTAGTGCAAACAAACATAATCTATCTTCTTATTGTGATGTTGGGGTATCACAGGTTCTTTTTTTTTGGAAATCCAACAATGACCTTGAACTTCTATTTGTTGGATTATAGAAGTACGATAAATCATTTTGTGCGTATTATTTTAATGTATATCGCAGTGGCGTGCTGACAACATTAATTGTACGTAAGTAAACGCTTTAGAAAAAATAAATAAATTCTGGTTATACTCGACCTTAGAAATTCTTAAACTGGAAGTTTCTGGAATTTAATGGAACTTTTGACTCAACAATCAATTAGTTAGTACAGTGGATCTTCTTATTGATGACTAATTATCGGAATGTTGATTGATTGATTGGACAAGATGTCCCAGATAACGCCGGTCCTATTCCTGCAGCCTATTTACATATAACAAAATGACGAGAGTCCGGAACGACCCGGTTGCAAGGTCCTATTAGGTTGCGGTGAAATAGTTCTATCAGCCCTTACGACGTTGGATGGTAAGTAGTTTTTCTTATTTTGTGAATTCCTAACACTTTTGTCTATCCATGAAATAGGCACGATTCGAATTATTACTTTTGGTATTTGGTAGTTTATGAAAGTTTTAGCCCAATTGGAACTATTCTTGTTCATTGATTGCCAAAAGTATTTCGAGGCTTCACACCATATTGACGTTATCCGGCATGGGAAGCGTCATTCTTTTACCTCACTTAATCAAATAATTCCTTTTATTCTAAATTGACGATAGTTGTTATGCCAAGTTGGTAAAAATCTATGATTATAATTTACCATCCCAACAACACGCTAAATATCTCGTACTGTAGTGGGATGTGGGATGAAAATTCTTTGGTCATGGTGATTCTCTCAATAGAGGGTTCAATTCCGTTTTGAATTATTACATGACTTAGCAAATTTAGTTTTGGAACACCAACATCACATTTAGAAAAACGGATCGTGAGTATTCAGTGTGTTCCTCGGTCGTTTTACTCACAACTAGGATATCATCAACGTAGGTAAAAAGAAATGGTAAATCATTGGTTATTTCGTTCATAAATCGTTAAAGTGTTTCGCTTGCGTTTCTTATACCAAAAGTCATGCGACGGAAATAGAGCATAAAAAAGGTGTAGTTATTGCTGTTTTTTTAATTGATCCTCTTAAGACACAGGAATTTGATACTAAGCAAAGCAAAGATCAATTTTTGACAAAATTTTACATCCATATAACTGACGTGAGAAACCATGTATGTGAGGCAATTTGTCAGGAATCTGTCAAGAATAGAGACGGCTTTAATCGCCTATAGTCGCCACATGTTCTCCAATCATTTTGTTCCTTTTTAGAAACCATATGCAGAGAAGAGCTTTTGAGGATCAAGGTTGCTAACAAAGACCTAAATTTTGAGTTGAAAAGCGTCTTTAGCTAATACAAATTTTTCGGGGTCACGTGTGCTACACGGGTCAAACCTTGGTTCCTGGATGAGTTCAGGAAATTATTTTAATAATGAAGCATATAAACCTGCAACATTCAAAATTCGTGATGATGGCAAGCTAACGGAATAAACTGTTCCTACACTGGTTACGGTTATTGTAGGTCCGATCAAGCGCTTATTCTTCTAATAGACCGTTTGTGATGGTGGAAGGTATCAATTTCTCAGAGGTTAACAAAAACTGCAATAAGATTTATTGCACTTCTTAGCGGAATGACCCAGAATTCGACCTTGAGTAACTGTCATTGCGATATTTTCATCTTTTGACGTTTTCTTGTTGACTCGCGTGATTTTCAAACCTTTCAAAACTTGTCCTTAGTTCGTTTAATGACCTACACAACTCTTGTATGTCGAAAAAATTGTTTGGAACATTTTGGTTTACTGTTTCTTTAACTGGGTGTAGAGAGGTAATAAATAGATGCGGGATTTGTTCTGATGAGGATATTTTAAGTATTTTGTATTTGTCTGACTGTGGTGGATTTTGAATTATGTCTGAAAATAGGTTCGACTGTACGACACAAATGTTTGAATTGTCGAGCGTCTGATGATATATCCACGCACAGAATATGATCAGTTCAACCTGTTTGAGCCATAACCACGGGTTGCGGTACTAAGAAAATGGTAAGTTATTAGATTCCATTAGTAAACTACGTGTTGTATTTTGGTTGTTCAGTGCTTCGTCCGTAACTGGTAGTACCGTATTAGACTCAACTTGCTTGTTTTCAGTTCCTCCACGTAATGTCCCTCCGTGAGGTAACTTATTGTTTCTTCTTCATCTCCGTATGCCTCCAGGCAAATATTTTCATTCGGATTTGTAATCTGATTTATTTGGCTGCCCATATGAGTGAGAGCTAGTTTCGTGTATACTAATTTTTCATTTTCGACCTTTGTGTGGCTGCTATTTCTTTTCAAACGTTCCGTATTTTGATATCTTGTTTAAGATACCGTTTACGTTGCTTTCTGTTCAATGTGTTTTCTTCATCTGTTTGCGATAGGAAGATGAATGAGTCGCCTGGTTGTTGTATGTTTGGAGTGATTGGCGCAGTATTATTTAGTCGTTGTCGCATCTCTTCGATAAAGGCCTCATAAGTTTTCGAAGCGTTCTTTCTTGACTCGAAGTATATTATATTTATAGTATATTTTGTTGTTGTGATTTCTTCGTATTTAATCTCGAAGGACTGAGAATAGACAGCTTGTATTTATGTTCGCTGAAGCTATGTCTAAAAGTTTTAACATTTTTGTTTATTAATATACTCGTATTACCACGTGTTGGAATTTTAATTTAGTCTGCTTTATTTTTACTTAAAAGGTTTTATTTAAAGGGGTCGGCACACGAAGTGTTACCAACTAAAAATGCTATAAATTTGTCAATTTCTTTTATTTCAAAATTTCAGTACATATATCGTAAAAACATTTATCGTACATGTTTAACAAAAAATTTGTTTTTGTTCGTTGTAGCTATAACTTTAGCGTGGACAATAGCATCGGATCTTGTTACAGACGGCTCAGCATCTGACCCGTAGATTTCAACTAGTCATGCAGTGGCCTCACGCACAGCTGGGGATTTGGAGGCTTGCGTGACTCTGGCCTACACCATGTTTACAGAAATTAATAAAAAAAAATAAAACGCAAATTTTAATAAATGAAAAACTGGTAGTTCCGCCAAAATTTGTCGAGCGAAACTTGAGGAACGAAATAAAAAATAATGATAGCCTGGTGTGCCCATCCGACGGCGACCGGATCTTCCAAGTACACAGTCTGTTGAAGAGGCCCCTCCGAATGACCCATTGACTCCAAAAGGCTGATGTCCCGCTGCAACGAAGCAGCATTAGAGAGTACAGACGTCTCCCCAACAGACCAAGCCTCTCTTCACCCGGAGAGACCTCCGACGAATCACCCACAATTCCCACTTCGACAGCATCAAACCGCCGAAGTGCCACAAGGAGACCGCTGGATTTTACGGGCGCCCTTGAATAAACTGCACATATGCTAGACTCGCCACTCAGACCCTGTAGATGTCCTGCCAAGGGACAAATGGGAGTGACAAGCCCAGCCGGTAGATAGAGGGCCCGACACAGAATAAGGATTCCCCCTCCCATCATACCGATTCAAGAAAGTGAGTAATTCATCTTATGTTGGAAAGTGCACCAAATAAACCATAATAAGCTAAACAATGGCGAACGGGAAAATGGAAACAAGAATTGAAATAATTCCGACCCAAGGTTGATACACAAATTTTTTTTTTTATATTTATTCAAAATTTCCACCCGCTGCTCTCAAGTTCCCGTTCCGCAATCAAATCAAAATCATAACAGGGTTTATAGAGAAAAAAAAACTCGAAGAATTTCCGAAAAGAACAAAATCGAAATCTTCCCAGTAGTACAAATCAGCGCACAAAGAGCGCATAAACAGCATATAGTTAGAGCGCTCAATTTTTACTTCAAACTGATGCACCTAATTCCATGCTATTCGTATTGTTGCCGACCGAAAACTCGGCTTTATTTCCCCTACAAATTAATTTATCTCTCTTTCACTTTGATTTGAGTATAACATGTAACTGTTGTTAACCGTTGGTTTGCCAGAAAATATTATTTTCTAATGTATTTTGTTGTATCAAAACCAAACACAATCATATAATATTGATTGTGTTTGGTTTTGGTTGTATGTACCAAATGTGTATTGTCATTCAGATACAACTACACATTTTTTTAATTTTGTATACTTACTTTATATGTTATCCATGTATTTCCACCTGAAAAACATTTACAAACGTCTATTACCTTCAGCTGAAATCTGGAGACTGATAGAAATGAAATAACAATTTTTGAAATGAAATTGATAAACAAGAGATTAGGTGGGGGTAAAAATGCAGTGCATAGAAGAAACCGAAGTAAATTTATTTGTTTTCTCGCTTCGACGTGTGCAAATGTTTCCATCTATTTCATTCTGCTATCAGCGTTTGTTTGCTGGGTTATTGGTGTAATCGTATTTTGGGAATTCGATTACAATGGTAAAAAAAAGAAATTAAAGTTTGGAGAACTTAAATATAAAAAAATATATTTAAAAAACACTTTTTAAAACACCACGCTTATATTTAAAGGCTTTGTAAAGTAGAAAATAAAATTTTTCTTCCTTACTCCTATCAAGGTATATTTATAACAAGTAGAAATTTAAAATTAATGTGACTAAAAATATAAGCGTGGGTCGCTCCTTTACGGCATTAGTAATTTAAGACTACTAGACACATGAAGTAAAGCCTTAGTAAAGTCTTTTAGTAACACTAATGGAACAGTCTATTCTGATGTATCCTAAGAATAGATTTTTTGCTGGAGCATTTCAGTATTAACGTAAAAATGATATATTGAGAGATAGTATTTATATACTTTGTTACTACTCCTTGTGGGGGGTCATAACGTTACGCAATTTGCTACATTTCTGTTTGTCATTTAAATTGAGTATTTTTACTGATGGCACTCCCATCTATATTATAGTAGAGGCACCAAAAACTAAATTTTTCGGTATTGCACCGTAGACACACCACGCCACCATTAAGCCTATTGAATTTATATTATATTTCTGTCTAGTTCCAACGAACTTGGTTGGTACAAAATATTTCGTTTTGTTGTCTTCTTTTCCCCACTATACAAGTAAATAAAGTGCTTTGCACCATAACACATTATATAAAAAAAAAAATTATGAAAGGGAAAAAGGAAACAGCAACACAAAGTATTCGTGCTTGTTGTTATATGGTCTGGTAATGCGAATGAAAAAAAAAATTTTCTCGAAAAAAGAAGAGTTAAGTTTTTTTTGGAAAGAGCGCCACATACTGCGCTCTAGTTCAATTGGAAAATTTGTTTTTTTTGTAAAAAAAAAAAAATAATTTTTAAAGTACCAATTTTGGATATGTGTAATTATGTAATTTGGTAATAATAAAAAGTGAACTAAGCCAAGTAAATTTTATTGACGGATCCAAAAGAATTTAACGGATACTGCGTTTTCGGCGAGTGTACACCGCACCTTATGGGTGGCCAGTTGAGGCCATTCAACGAGTATCTGCGGTTTAAGGCGAAACAACGCCCGATATTTTCTTCTACGGTTGCCGTCTCATAACGGGTGCCGCAACTTGCTACGAGTACCATTTATTTACGATTAATTATTGTTTATTACCTGGGTGTGGTAATTCACTGGTGGCAGGACGGCGCCAAAGCCGCAACAGTTAACCAGTCTACCGATGCTGGCTACAAGGCTGCACCAGTTCAGGTACAACATTTTTTTTGTTTCCGAATTTAGTTAAATTTTATATATTTCCTTTTTACAAATTTGTTATATTTTTTATTTTACTTAAATCTTTGTGTAATCGCATTCGCCATATTTCAAGTGCACGATTACCAAATTTTATTTTTTATTTTTATTTTGCGTTTTGTATAATTCCACAAGGTTCATATCGCGTGGTGTCTAATTACGGTGGTTGAGCTCCGTTATAGTTTCTTGCGTTTGGAATCCAAAATTTATTTTTCTTTTGGGTTTTATTTGTTTTTTTTGTGCACAGCGACTTACTCCCGGATTTAGATTATTCCTCTCTTGCCCGATCGGTAGTCTGCTCTCATGTGGTTACATTCTGTCATTTACATTTTTATAATTAGAATGAATTACAAATTTTTATTCGGTGTGCTATGATGGGAGCGGGGACTCCCTCGGTGCCGGTGTAGTGTTGATTGCGGTCCCTTGGTGCCCGCCTTCAATTTCGTAACCAGGGCTTGGCCCAGTTTGAATTCGAATGGAGGCGCGCACCAGGGCACCTCTCTCTCTCTCTCTCTCTCTCTTATGATTATTTTCTGCTGTTCGTTCCTCAAGTTCCGGCCGACGAATTTCGGCGGAACTTCGGGTATTATTATTTGTGTTCCCTCTAACTTTCTGTATCATCACGGTGTAAGCTAGGAGCATGAGGCTTGCACTCAAACCCCACGACCTTAGCACTTCTCCCTGAGAACGTAGCCGGCAAAAATCACCGTGGAGGCCTCTGCATGCGCTTAGTGATATCTGCAGGTTGGCAGTAGCCAGCCTGTAACAACATTCAGAAGGAGCGCCCCACGCTTATAATTTTAGTCATGATAGGAGTAAGGAAGAAAAATTTTATTTTCTACTTTTCAAAGCCTTTTATTATCTACTTTTTAGAGCCTTTAAATATAAGCGTGGTTTTTTAAAAAGTTTTTTTAAATATATTTTATTTTCTACTTTTTAGTCATCGAAATTTTTTAATGTCCAAAAACGTTAGAATCTTGTATTGCCATCGGAGTTAAGCTTGCATACAAAATTTCAGCTCAATTGGACTATCACAAGTGGTTGAAAAATTGATTACAAAATTTGACGATACAAACAGACACACAGAGTGAGCTAATATAAGCGTGGTAATAATAAAATTTAGCTAGAATCTAATTCAAATAAAAATAAAAAATTGGGACCTTGACTGATGCGCCCTTGTGGCCGTCATGCCACGGATGATGCCACACCCTGACCGTTGCGGCACCTGGTCACCCGTAACCCGTTGATCTTGTTGGGCGTCCTTCGCCAAAACGCAGAAAATAAGAGTGGCCTGAACTGACCACCCTCATTGAATTGTTGGGTGTTGTCTCGCCTTAACCACAAATTTTACAAATGGCCAGTTGGCCACCTGTACCGTTGCGGTGCCTTTCACCACTGCAAAAATATAAGCGACCACGAATCGGTTACCGGTACACCAATTATGTAGGCGTTGTCCCCAAAAAACAACCCTAGAAGAAAATATAACTATGGGCGCCTTCCCGTCTTTGACCGAAGAACATGTGCTTCCCGTTAAATTTTGACGTACCGTTGATATTTGGTGCCTATAAGAATGTGGCGGCACCCGTTGATTTTTTATGGGCGACTTCCGCCTTTAATCACAAAGTATTGTTTCGTCATATTGTGGCCACAAAGAAATTTCGGCTTAATCTAGGGTTATGACGTCACAAAATCCACTCACAAAACATATAGGAATATGGTTTTTTTTTCGTTTATATGATTTCACACATGCCCGAATAAAATTATTTTACTTTATTTATAAATTTTGCCCTGATATATCCATTAAATAAATATTCAACAATGAACAGGCCAACGAAAAAATTTCGAGATTTTGACGATGGCGGATTCGAAGAAATGTAGATACTTATAAAAAATGGTAGGCCATTTTCTTTTTTTTTTATTTAAAATTATTTATTACACCACACCAGCCAAAGATAGTTTATTTATATTTCTTTTATTACCACTCAAATACAAACGTAATATTTTCAGGCATTTCACATTTTGTCATTAATTAAATTAATTAAACAAGAAATCT
The DNA here is from genome assembly GCA_932526605.1 of Nephrotoma flavescens. Taxonomy (NCBI): domain Eukaryota; kingdom Metazoa; phylum Arthropoda; class Insecta; order Diptera; family Tipulidae; genus Nephrotoma; species Nephrotoma flavescens. The sequence continues at coordinate 146,387,464 of OW052222.1, forward strand.
TACCAATTTAATAGACACATTTTAATTTTCTTTTTTATTTAATCTCTCAAAACGAGAACATTTTTAATCACCAAAACCAACCATTCCCAATAACACGAATATTTCGTCTTGTTGTCTCCATTTACCCTTTCATCAGTTTTTTTATAAGTTATCGCATGGTGCGAGGCACTTTATTGAATCGGGGAAAATGAGACAACAAGATGAAATATTTTGTACCAACCAATTTCCATATCGTTGGAAATAGATGGAAATTTAATATAAATTCAATAGGTTCATGGTGGCGTGGTGTGTAAATACGATGCAAAAGAACAATACTCGCAAACAACAATTTTTGGTATCAAACCAGTTTTAATCTGTTTTTGAAACTTTGGTTTCAAAACCATCTAGTTTCCAAATTTGTCGCAGATCCCGCATAAACACGTTTTAGAAACCTCCTGACACCCAACTTTGTCCAGGTTCAATAAAACCTTTAAAAAATTTTAAAACCGTCCTAAAACGCTTTTATATGGTTTTGCAGTTTCGTGATTTTCTGATACTACAATCACGTTATTTTAAAACGTTTTTGAAACATTCGACAAACTGAAACATTTTAATAAAGCTTTCATAAACTACGATAAAAACGCAATTTTTAACCCAGACATTACTGGAAACGTTTCAAAAACGGTTATAAATTTTAACGTTTTCCGATTCAAAAAAATAGTTTATTAAAACGTGTTAGTTAATAGTTGAAATCGTTTATTATAATTACATCAAGTTTTATGTAACGATTTGAAAACGATGTTGAAATAAAATTTTGGAATCACACATAAACGCCAAATTGGTCTATTTTAGGTAATAGAGTATAATTAAAACCCAGAAATATAATGTTTTTAAATTGTTTTTATTTGAAATTTCATTAGAATTCAAGTAGTTCTTATAAAAGTAATAATTTTTTATTAATTATGAAAAAACATTAATATATAATTAAATAATAAAAATCACAATTTCATTAAATTATAGTAAAATTCAGAGAATAAATTTAAATTAAATGATATACATAATATTAATTCGGAATCATCACAATTTCATAAAAATGTAAATAAAATTTGATTCTAACCAACAAGTACATATTAAATGTAAAACTAAAACATAATGAACAGTTTAAAATAATAATCAAATTATATGGGTAAATAATAATAGGTCCAGTAATTCATTTTACTTTATTTTTATAATAATCAATATTTATTTATCCCGCTCTGCTGCCCTCAATAATCGGGTATTCGCTGATTTTAGGTAGTCCTTTAAAAATCTTATATTATCATGGTCTGTGTAACTTTTAAATTTGTCACGTACAGCCGACAATATCACAGATTGAATTTGCTTGTAGTGCGCAAATGGTTTTTTCTGGCTGACACCTGTTCCAGTCCACGAAAATTCGTTTAGAATTTTATCGTGTACAAATATTTTCATTAGATTTCTCGCGCATCCCCCTGCGTTAGGGCCTCCAAATGTGCTCATATATGCAACCTATAGTAAATAAAAAAGTTTCTTAATTAGTTATTTGTAAAGAATTGCTTTTCGAAATTTTTATTTGCTATATATTATAATAATAAGATAACATTTTCCTTTATAATACATATATTATTCAATTATTTTGGTTTGTAAGTTTATCAAGCAGACAGATTTATTAAATGTTTTCAATGAATCTTTTCGTGCGTTTATTGCGCGACTATACCAGAAAATTTACATTTATTATAATATTTACCTAAAGTAAATGTTATTTTAAATCGACTAACGTTATTTTTGTGCAATACATATTTCTAAATTGGCCAATAAAAAAGAATTTAAAATGGAATACGCAAGTTCCTTATTTTTGAAGAGAGCTTAAACGAAAAGATTTTACAAAATATGCAGCAGGTTCCTTAAATCGCATCAAGTTCAACGGATAAACATGCATAGAGTGTTGATGTCAAGTATACGGAATCACCTTGTCACTATCGGCCGTCATAATAAACACAAATTGAAATTAAGACGACAAATTGCTGAATCCTGAGGGATAACAGGAAGAACTTTCTTGGCTTAAGGTTAATGAATAAACTCGCGGAACTTAGAAGTAGGAAACCACATGTGGTTTATTTTCTGGAACAACCAAGAAATCAAATTCTCGAAATAATTTCTTTAACTAAAAGATCGTGATGCACCTAATTCAAACCTATAAGGTAAAGCAATATGATGAATACATTTAGAAAAACTTACCATTTGCCGTCGAAATTCATGGTCGGTTTTTATTTTGTTTTCGCAGATGTCCAATTGTTCCACAGATTCAATAGGAAATTCAAAATCCGGTTTTTCTTGCATATATTGACTGACTTGTGTAGACGAGAGTTTTTGAAAAAGTAATTCTACCGACGCCCTCCAACCTGCCTGGTTTTTCAAAATTTGCTCGGTTTGCGATTTAAATAGGTTGATACCACTATCCAATTTATTCATTAATTCATTTTGCTGGTCGTTACTATAGTAATCGTTATCTGAAAATATCAAAATTAGTTCGTTTTAGTATTATTATCCTAGTGAGACTAAAATTAAACAATGGTGTGTAATTACAATAAGTAGCACAGGACTGTTTTTCCGGAGCAACTAGTATTGCCGATTCAATTGATTTACTAATATTAGTTTGTGGTGAATCCAGTGATGTAACAACTGAACGGTGATCGTTCCTGAGGTTTTGTACAAAAATTTCATTAAAATTAGCAGGTTCATGGAAAATTATCTGAGATAATATTTCATTTTCGCTGCATGAAACAATCATTGTTTCTCTCTCCTTCTCCAAAGCTTCCTTAAGAGTGGCTAATAAATAGCAAGAAAAAAAATAAAATAAGGATCAATTACATATTCGGTTTCAATAACATGATTAAAACTTACCAATGTCATCCCGTAAAATAGTGCATCGCATGTTAATCCAATACTTTTGGGGTGAAATATATGTTCGTTTAGCCTTGTTAACATCTTTGCTATTACACGGATAATGCAGCATCATTTTATCATCCACCCAAATTCGTGGAACTGCTATACAATTTGGTTTGTTATCCTCGATGGTTTCTACCACACAATACATGGTAGATTGCATTACATATATTCTCGCAAGATTTTATTACTGAATTCTGGACTTGATTAAAAAAAATTAATGACTGCAAGGACTGTTTGTTAATCGAAAATGTTGTGGATTTATGAAAAATGTAATTAATTTTGTGAATGAATGAGTCGGAAAAATGCGGATGTAGTCGAATTAATTTCCATTCGAAATAGTTTACATTTAATACTTTTAATAAGCCAGAAAGTAACGGACTCAAAATTTAGATCAGCTTTATAAATATTTAATAAAGAGGATTTTATTGGAGATTCATAAAAATCTGTTTTGTGTTTTAATTTCCTGCCATAAACTTTAGTTTCAGTTTCTGTTGATAACACATATTCCATAGCAACAATATCGTTTACCGAATCCAAAAACCATTTATTTGCATCAGATTTATTTAGTTTGAAATTGCTATAAATGAGTTCTCTGTCATTACTATAATTACTTTTTGTTTTCGATGGTTTTATTACATAGCTCGTACATTTAGTTTGTTCGGTTATACGATTTGCTAGCTGTTCAAGTGGTTTATAACTTGATCTTAATAGCCGTTTTCAGGTCCAAGTTTATCTTCAAACGGAAAAGCACTAAAATTATCCAAAGGACCAAATTGAATCACGTCATCGTGCAAATGAAGCAAATTATGAACATTATAACTAATGCTATCTGTTCCATAAATCATTGCACATTGACGGACAAAATGTTGCAAAATAGAGTTTGCCAGAACGAAATTTTTTGCGAAACGATTATCAGATAACATTAAAACAGCACAATGAAGAGAAATAAAATGATCGTAAATTTTAGTTTTTAAAATCCCATGAAGTGCAACAGGCGAAACATATAAAAGCAAAGTTCTAAACTCAGTTGCTTTCCAAAAGTGAATATCATTTAAAGATCTGCATTTACGATTAAATTCTAAAGGTTGTGTTTTAGAATAGGAATCAAGTTGAGTTGATATTCTTTACATTTCATTAGAGCTTAACTTAGTCGAAAAATTCCGCTCTTTTTAATCCAAAATAATAATAACTTTTTTACGACGCCTAGGCATACTAGATGCATGTAATCAAGAGGAAACTGTTTAACCATATCTATTAGCAAGGTTTCCAAAATAGAATGCCCAGTATGATGATCGTCTTGAATTTTACTTCGAAAGGAGCAGTCAGTTCTAAGAGTACCCGATTTTGCGAAAAATGCTATTCGATGACGATCGTGGAAATATTCACCTTCAGTGCAACATTTTCCACATCCAAAATATCCGTTATGGGACTTTATACATTTGATATAAGCCATGGCTGGAGCATCGCAAATGAACGCTTCTACTTTAATATAATATTTGGTTCTATTTTTAAAAATTCCGTTTAATATTAAATAGTTCATCTCCGTTACAAATTCTTTTAGGTAGTCATTCACATTTGTTGGTTTAGATTTTCCTTTAAAAACCCCTACTATAAATCGCGTGCTAGTTATATCTGGCGCCCTTCCCAAAATAGGCCAAAGTTGTTCTTTCGAACTGTTACTGATTGGAAGGTCATCAATATTAAAGAACAATTTTATTTCTTCAGGCCAATCGAAACAATTAAGGGAATTTAAAGCATTTCGTAAGCCATAATGCCAATAACCTCCTGGTTCTAATTTATTAATGAAACCAACCCGTTTTTCCGTCCCTAGTAATGTTCGTGCGTCAGCGGGAAGATTATTATTGCCATGGCTTTTTAATAATTTTAATAATACATTAAGCGCAGTATGCGCTATATTAAACTCGAGAGCCCATTATTGTAGGTTTTCTCTAAAAGTTATTATTGGTGAATGAATACCTTCAAGATCTGGATTTTCTATGGTAGAAGAACATTCTAACACCGCTTCAGGTTCAGAAAAATATGACACATTTGCAGCAAAATCTTCACTTGAAGGATCATTTTGTTGAAACGCATTCAACAGAGATGAACCGTCAACACTGTATTTATTAGTTTCTGGCTGTGAATTATTCTGATTGACGATATCAATATTTGAAACATTATTGAATTGATTCAAATTACCAGAATCAATTGGCTTGAAGTCGTTATTAAGGATAAACAAAACTTTTCTTTTGAATGTTCTTGGGTTTACGTGATTATAATTAATACGTTTATGCATTTTAGATAATTAATGAACGTGTTTGCGCTTACCTCCGTTAGTTGAATTTAATTTTGAGTATAACTCTGAAATATAAAATATTTAATAATATTGAATCTCTTCATAAAAGTTAAAAAAAATATTAATTTTTGATAACAACAGCACAACGATAAATGCACACACACACACACACACACACACACACACACACACACACACACACACACACACACACACACACACACACACACACACACACACACACATACACACACACACACACACACACACACACACACACACACACACACACACACACACATACACACACACACACACACACACACACATACATACATACATACACACACATACACATACACACACACACACACACACACACACACACACACACACACACACACCAATCCACAACTGGTATACACCCACATCTCTTAAAAACAGTCATCACAATATTAAAGCTGATTTTATTCAATTGATTTTACTCATGCAATACGCAATCATAATCAGATCCATTCTAGATGTGCAAAGTAAATCGTAAACAAATCTTTTTGTGTATATTGTGTGTATATTTAAAGTGTTTTTTTGGACGAAAATAAATTTAACAGGAATGCACAAATGTGTAAGTTGGTTCAAACCACATCCAAAAATAAATTTTCCACATGATTCTTTTACCTTACCCACACAATTGTGTGGTCAGGCAGGAAAAGGGATACACATATATAAATAACAAATACATGCACATAATATTCAATACTACAAAAGTAAAACATGGATTTCCTCAAAACCGAACACAATCATATTCTATAAGCCGGCTTATAATCGGCTATACACGCAGATAATATCACTTTTTAACTCCTATTTGATAATATTGGTGTAAATTGTTAACTTCTATTTGGTAGTATGTATTTGTTAAAATGCCAATAGAAATCGAATATGACACATTTGTTCTAGATTTCTCGTTTATGTTTATCCAAACAAAAAAAAAACAGATTTAAAGATCAAATATGTGAAGCCACGCCTCATTCATGCATAAAAAGACTAAAACAATAATGAAAAATAGAAATAAAAAAAAATCGTGATCTGATCGAAATGCACTTTTTAATTATATAATAACAAACAAAGCACATTAGCACACCCACTAGTTTTTGTTTTCTATTTTTTCCTTTAACCCTTTCCGGGCCGCAATGCGAACCATACTTTTCTTGAATTTCTTTTTCATTTTTTCCATTCTAATAAATATAATGAACAAAGCACATTTCAAAACCCATATTTTTTATTGGGAGGTGAGAGAGTAAAGGATGAGGTACTGGATTTGAAACATGATATAGCTGAGTATACTATAAGCTAGTTTAGGCATTAATTTTTAAATTTGTGGTATATTATATACCAAAAGGCCGCAAAGGGTTAAACATTTTTTTTATGTAAATGTATTTTCAAAACATATGCACAACTTCGAGTAAATAGAGAATAAAATTTCATGTTCGTATACGCACAATACAATTAAACAGAAGTGAAAAATTACATGTGTGTCGCAACAATCAGTGCACCTAGAATACTACAGGCCACACTGCTTGCTATGTCATCAAATTTATGTCTACAGTGTATTCTTTGTACTGTAGACGGCAGTCATGTTCATAAAAAGAATAATTAAATGGCAGGAAAAAATAATAAAAACAAAAATATGTAGTGTGATTCGAAAAATAAGAGAGCGAGGTTGTGTTTGTTTTTTCACGAAATATATATTCACGTGTATTTTTTTATCAAGCGATACATTTTTACGTGTTTTTTTACTAAATTTAAAAATCAGGTAAGTAAGTGAAAAGTAAAATATAGTTTGTGACGTCTGATTTGGGAAAAAAGTGTATGTTAATAAAAAAAATAATTGAAAATATTTTATTGGATGCATTTGCACTATGAGCCATCCAATTTTTTTAATCTGTTATAAGAATTCGGTTTGAAAGTGAAAATAATTTTTGCTTTAAAGTTTAATATATGTGTTTTTTGTTTAAAATCATTTATACATCATTTCGTAAAAATCTTAATGTTCACGTCGACTATAGAATCGATTGCGGATTGAAAACTGCATATAAAAAAAACAAACCAACATTTTAAATCATAGTTATAGTTTAAATCAAGTCATAGAAATTCCGATGGATTTGTATGGAAACAGTGTACCTAGAATAGCTACTTTGATTTATAGCCATTGTTTCCCAATTTATTTATATGCATTTTTCACTCCGCAATCGCGCTCCCGCGGATTGTATAATCGACGTGATTAAATAAATTAGGTTAAGGCATGCAATCGTTTAGCGCGCAAAAGCTCATCCTGCCTCCGGACATCCATTTCTGAAGGCAGAAAGATTTCTGGGTCGTTTATTATCGAGTGTGAGTATTTATATTTGTCTGAACATCAGTCTCCTAGAGGTTTTTCTTATTTAAATATAATTTAAATTAATTATGTTAATTTTTCTGGTGATGGGGTTTAAAAACGGTTACCTGATCGGGGCCCGATGTACGCAAAGAAGGAAATTACGGGAATGGTGAAATGGCCCACCATGGATATTTTAAAGTGTAAGTGTTTTTATGTGTTCGGATATCAGCAGCGGCTTTTATAACACACTGGTGGTGGTTCGGATGTTATTGAGAATGCTGTATCCGTCCGATGTATGTATTATATGTGTTTGTGAAATTTTGTATAATAAAATAAAAATTCGTATTTTAGAAATGCCAGTGTGCATTGTTCCAAAGTGTACTGTAGTTTACAGTAGCGAAGTACGTGGTTTTAGCTTTCCCCGACATCCTGATGAACGAGCAAAATGGTGCGGTTTAATCGGGATTAATGATGCTGCACTAACCACCAATCACCGTGTTTGTCAACATCACTTTGAACCGGAGTTTATCATTAAAAGTGATGTGAAAATACTGGACACGGGTAAATATTAAGTTAATTTTTAAATGGACAAGTACCTACTCTTAACGTGACCTACTAAACCATACGTTTTGAAATTTATTTTAGGAAAACGGATTATGGTACCCAGATCTCGGTGGACACTAAGAAGCGGTGCAATTCCCACCATTTTGTTACCCCACGAAGCGAGTAGAATCGATTTTAGTGCCGATATACGACGAAAGCGGCAAGAAGAAGAACATCGACAAATCGAGGAACGTCTGTTCTTATTGGATGATAAAATCACAGTACTTCAGGATATTATTAATAAAAAAGATAAGTATTCTCATACTGACTGGGTTAGCAAATTATGGGATTCAAATTTGCTAATTTATAAACTTAAACTGAATTCTCTTGGAATCCCATTTGTATGTTGCTCATTTTTTATTGATAATAACCTTGTCGTTACAAAAGTTTTTGAAAACAATCGGGAAATTAAAATTTCTAAATTTAATTCAATAGTACCCAATTTAAGAATAAATAGTTTTTCAAAATTAATTAAATTCATTACATATTTAGATCATAATATAAATAGCATGGTTGATGCACTTGACATCTTCCATAACATTCATGAAAATTTAAATTTAATAATTAAAGATGAGCAATATATAGATAAGCGTAAAAGTTTAACTTTTTTTCAGGAACAATTAAATTTAGTGAATTTTAAATCTCCTAGATATTCGACGGACACTTTACTTTTTTCTGCACTTTTCTTATATACTTTTCCGGGCGCATATAATTATCTTCGCGAATCTGATTTACTTATTTTACCTTTTCCGGGATATTTAAAATCGTTTAACATCGGAAGTGCAAAAACGGGTTCGGTTCATTTAAATTATTTAAAATCAAAATTATTAAAAACTGGCGATTCTAACAAATATGTAAATCTTTTATTAGATGAAATATATGTTAAATCTGCCATAACATACAAAGCAAATTCTCTTCAAGGAATTGCGCAAAATGTGTCTTCAGATAAAACCGAAATTGTAGCCGCAAATGCAGTGCAAACGTTCATGATCACTTCGTTGTACTCCCATAGCCACGACGTCGTCGGTTTATACCCAGTTAAAGCACAGGACACCGCGTTTCTTTTAAATTGTACAAACAATATTTTAAATTTACTTAACGAATCCGGATATGAGGTTGTATCTATAATTACTGATAACAACCAGATTAATCGTAAACTTTTTAAACAGCTATGTGGAGGTCGGGAATTTCAACCATACTTTTTTTCAAAATTTAATTTAACAAAGAAAATATTTCTTCTATTTGATTCCGTTCATTTACTTAAATGCATTAGAAATAACTGGCTTAAAGCAAAAACTTTTAAGTGTCCTCAATTTGATTTAGATGAAAATAATTTTTGTGCCAACATGAGTGATCTTCAATCAGTTTTTGATCATGAAATTAGTTTTATTAAACAAGCTCCTGCTTTATCGCATAAAGTTCTATTTCCAAACTCTTTCGAAAAACAAAACGTTTATTTAGCTATTAAATTATTTGATGAGAAAAATATATCGGCATTGCATTATTATTACGAAAACCAAATTTTAAATTTAGATCCGGGAACCGCGAATTTTATTACAATTATTTGGAAATGGTGGAGCGTAGTTAACGTAAAGAATTATACAAAAGGATTTCACAAAAGAAACGATTTCGCGCGGCCAATTTTTAATTTAGAGCAATTAAATTATAAATTTCTATATGATTTTTGTGCGTGGTTACAATCTTGGGACTGTTCTGAATTGAAACATTCTTTTAAATTAAGTAAAGAGACTTATTCTGCTTTACTACAAACAACATCGAGCATGCTTTTATTAATTCCGTATCTTTTCGACGAACTTAAATTTAAATACGTTTTACTCGGGAAATTTCAAACAGATCCTCTAGAAGCGCGTTTTGGAAAATATCGACGCATGTCGGGAACAAATTACCATATTTCTGTTCAAAATATAATTGAATCTGAAAAAAAGTTGCAAATTACAAGTGTATTAAAATTAAATAACAAACAGGACAAAATTGCCTTAAAAGATTTGTTTTCTGATTTCAGGGAGGATGAATCGCAAATGGACAGCGTTGATTTTGATTTGGCGGAAGCGGTTCTAAAAACATCGGAGGAGATGGAGTTGCTGGAGGAGAACGTTGCAACTTTAATTTTCATCGCGGGATATGTTGGGCGTTCGGTGAGTGAGAAGGTGAAATGCACTAGTTGTACTGAACATTTGCTCATCAATAAAGAATTAATTTTAGATCATAGTCATAATTTAGAGTACACATTTAATTTAGATCGGGGCGGTTTAAAATATCCTTCGCAATTTTCTTTAGATATTGGCGTTTCCGCTTTTAAAGTGTTTGAAACATTAATCGGGAGTTTCGAGAAAGAGTTTTTAGAATTTCGTAATCAAAAAGCCTATCTTAAATTTTTAATGTTAGAAAAATTCGATAATTTAATTATCGAAAAATGCAAATGTTCAAAGGATAGGTTTGTTTTAATCGATAAATCATTGTCCATTTGGTGCAATATTTTGTTGAATAATTACACAAAAAAAAAAAATAGTGCAATTCACGCTCTCACAAAAACCACAGTAAAAAATAAGTTTAAAAGGAAATTAATAACCCTTACAAATTAAAACTAAATTTTTTTGCAATTTTTATTTAATTTTTGTTTTCTTATTAAAACCTGTGATTAATGAAATTACTTTATAAATAAGATTTTTAAGATTATGATTTACTAATTTTACTAAGAAATATTTATTAAATATATTATTTTGTACATTATTACTTAATTATAATTTTATTAAAGTTATTTTTAAAATATAGATAATAATGAATTTCATAAAATTTAATTTATATAACATACTTTTAACTATTAAAATTTTTATATTTAATGTAAATTAGTTAGTTTTTGTGATATGATTTTAAATTATAAAATATTATTTTATAAGTCTAAAGCTTATTTAAAAAAAAAGAATTATAAAACCATATGTGCTGTGCGCATACAATAAATTTTTATTTACGTTAAAAAATTGAACGTATTTTCTAACTAATAAATTAGTAAAACTATTATTTAAATTAAATTTATTTTTGATAAAAGAATTATTATTTTTTAATTATTTTAGAATATTTATATCAAATAAAATGTGATAAAAATAAATTAATATGTACCTATACCATACAAAAATTAAAAATTATAATTTTTCATAGATTGAATTATTAAATAAATTTATTTATAAATAAAATTTTTAATATCACCAATAATTATATTTTCTTTAATTTTAATAATTTAGATTTAGGTGTACAAATACAATATAAAAATATATTTTCATTCAATTACATAAATTTGTGAAACATAAAAAAATATGTATTTTTTTAACAAATAAAATTCTACCTTTAGGCCCCTATTACGATTCGGGCAATTGTTCATCACCCTCGCCTTCCTCGTTTTGGGTTAAACAAGTAACCTGGGATAAAATTTCATCACCTTGTAGATCTTTCTTTTTTAAGATACCCATCCAAAAAACAGTTGTGCAGTTATTTGCGACCAAAACCGCCTTCACTTTAAATACCAGAAGTTCAATGCGTACTCTGCAAATATGTTTGGATAAATTTTAGTCGTATTCTCCAACAGTTCTATTGTAAACAACTCACTCTTAATTTTCTGGTTGATCAAATTACTGATATAATTGGTCTTGTCATCATTGACCTTAATAATTATCACAAGTATTATTAAATCGATCGATCGATGATCATCAGGTGCCTTCATACATACCTTCATAAAATGTATTTCATCCAGATATCGTAAAATTTATTAATTCGCATAAAAGTTTTCCGCAAACACGTAAATATTTCAGTCGTTACGAATTCGGACAATTTTCGAAAATTTCTCTCTACAGTCACGAATATCAGTGATCACATCTCTCATAACTGCGGTATCGCGTGCATCAAAGTTGAGAACAAATTTTATAAACGGCAATATCAACTGCAAGAAAATGACAAATTATTATTGAGAATTTTTTTTAATTTCA